>CM076578.1:1102385101-1102613258 GCA_034641835.2 Pinus albicaulis
AAATTTGAATAATTTGTTGAATTATTCACCGAGATTATCCTGATTACACACTATTTAAGCTTCATGCATAATACATAACCTCTTCTACAATTGATCATTAATATGCGGAAATAGAAAGCAGTCGCATGCGCTCATTAAAACATAATCAAGCACACATATCAACACAGGATGTAATGGGGAAAGCAATAGCTGAAAACCCCCAACTATCTGTATATTATAATGATATAGAACATGTAACAATACATAGCACAATACTCCTCACAAGTACTCAGTACTATCTCTGAAAAGTTACACACAAACTATATGAGATTTGAACAAGTCATGGGTTCAAATCTCCTCCACAAGTCTGCCTGCCTCTACTGCGCAATCCAAGTTGATTAATGATGAGATCCAAGTTCGAATCCCACTAGCTCCAACTGCGCAATCCTCATTGGCAATCTCCATCAATGTGTGTGCAAATCTCATGCATAATCATGGTCACAACTGATAGTCAATCACACCCTTTCACCCACCTCTAACATTGGTCTCCACTGAACTGTCCATGCATTGCAGTTAACTAATGTGTTCTTTAGTTGATTTATGAGTTAATAATTAGTGAATTAATTAATAATTAATTCACACCACTCATCACTAGTGTATTTGTCAGTTAGACTAAATACAACTAGTTCAACTAAGTTAAACCGAACACAACTCCACCAACTGTCTCATCAACTCCACCAAATTCTGCCACATGAGTTCTAACTGAAGTCAACCATGCAATAGCTCAACTAACCCTTAGGAAAAGCGTATTTCCTTCTGTCAGCTGCATGTGCCACATCCAAGCATCAAACTGAAGTGCTCCAAGAGGATAATATAATGTTTATAGTCTAAATATTATTAAGGGTTAATAATATTTGACTGTTCTATTTTTAGCCCGGCAGTCTAAAAATAGAAACCGCCCAATGTCTAAAAATAGAGGTCAATCTATTTTTACCAACTCGACCAATCATCCATAAATAGCATCCTGCAACTCATAGACCATGATCCATATGTCTAAAAATAGACATAGTCTAAAAATAGACTTTGCGAAAAAAATCACTTGTGTGGTCCCCACCTAGTTTAGGTGATCACTTTCCAACTAGGATCAGGAAAGATGTTTCAGGATGCCTCCTTCACTGTTTCTTGTTGCAATCTTCAACACTCCCTCTCAACAAGAAAGGATTGTCTTTGCATGCGACATGCAACTCCATGCATTCGCCCTGCAACCTTCACAAGCGCCATGCAACTCCATGAATTCGCCATGCACCCTTTGCATGCGCCATGCAAACTCATGCATGCACCATGCAACTCCATGCATGACCATGCACCCTTTGCATGCAATATCTCCAAAACAGAAAGGTCTCCAAACAACTCAATTAGTCTGATGCGCCATGCAACTCCATGCATCTATCATCAAAGTCTTCGACTTCTGCTAGTACCAACTGCACATGTCATCAGGAACCACTGCGCTGTTGAACTCTTGCACCCATGCACTTTGCACTTGCTGTCAACTTTGAACCGCGCTCCAGTATCCGACACTGTCACTTTGATCTGCCTGCATCAATTCAACTGATCATGCTACTGCTGCGCTGTGGGCACCTCGTAGCCAGGTTCAACTCATGAGATCCACACCATCTCATGAATCCTACCTAGAAATCTCCTCTTGGGATTAATCATGCATGTCGCCCCACCTCTCACCTCGGGTGGGGTGGTATAGTCGCATGCACTCTCCGTCTATCTGGCACGAAATTCTCTACATGAGTGGTTTCTTCCACTCCATGATCCTCTTCTTGTGGTCGTCTCCACATCCCGAGGTTCACTTTACCTGCTTACCGCATGCAAAACTTGCTCCCTCTCAAGCATCAATTGCATGTCTTTCTTGCACCTCCCAACAGTAGGAAGCTCCGTAGACATCCCATCTAATTCAAGTCTGTAGAGATTCTTTGCTCAAATCCCAACCTTCTTGACTTGTCATGTTGCCTTGTGCCAAAGGAAAACTTTTCCTTCACTGAAGACAACCTCATACCCTTTATCCTCTAACATTGCGACTGAGATCAAATTCTTCTTTAAACCTGGAACATGCACTACATCTTGTAAAAGAATGAGTTTACCTGACTCCTTCTGAAAGGTTATGGTACCAATGTCGGTCGCATTGTATCGTCCATTGTCGCCCAACTCAACATGCAACTAGAGATCTTTCTCCACCAAGTCACTGAAAAGATTCACATCTCCCGTCATGTGAAAGGAAGCGCCACTATCAAAATACCACCCCGATCCCAATGCACTAGACACCATGCATGCAATCAATGAGAAGTCCAGCTCAAATTGTGAGGCAAGAGCCTCACCAGCTGCAGCTCCAGCAGCCTGCTTGTTCTTCTTCTTCTGTGGACAATTTGTGGCGTAATGTCCATGCTCGTGACAGTGAAAACACTTCACTTTGGACATGTCACGCTCTTTACCATCCGCACCGGATTTAGAAGCATTCTTCTTGCCCTTCCCTGCCTCTCCCATCCTTTTGGGTATAGCCAAAAGCGCAATCTCTTCTGCGAGATGCCTTTGATGAAGATTCGTCCCTGGTATTCCGCCTTATCTCCTCTTGCACAAGATCCGACCAAAGTCGCTCCCATCCTGGCAATTTCTCCCAACCATTGACAAAATCCTGATAGGCATACCAACTCTTCGGAAGACCAAGGAGAGCCAAGCTCACCAATTCCTCATCATTGACAGTCACCCCCACACTTCCCAGCTCATCCCTGCATTGGATGAACTTCGTGAGGTACTTCGGCATACTGTCGCCTTTATCCATCTTTATATGTCTGAGTTTTATCCTTGAGCGCCAACTTCCTCTGGTCGCTCTTGCTTTGGAATAGATTTGTCAATGCTTTCCACATCAAGTATGGAGAAGCTTTTCCATGCAGGCTGGATACAATGTGATCCTTCACGCCCTCCAACAGAATCCTTCGACATTTTGTTGTCTTCTTTTGCCAAGCCTCAACTTGAGCAGCATCAGTAGGCTTTGGGACTTCAGCATCTATGAACTCCTTCAACCCGTTATCTTCTAACACCGCCTCCATCCTGTCCTTCCATGCAACATAATTCGAGCTGCCCTCAAGGGCATACTCCAATCGCAATCCGTTGAAAGACATTTTGACTTCGACACCAAGAAAACACTGCTGCAAATTCGAATTCCACCAGCTCAAAACTCAATCGCTTCTGATCTGTGAGAACAAAGTATTTCTAGCACAGAGATCGACTGTAGGGGAATTTACTGGATATATCACCTTTCAAAGAAAGGATGGATCCAAAGGCTACCTGGCCCTCGTACAGACTCTGTCTACCGAAATAAAATGTAATCACTGTAATAGATCCGATGATCGATTTCGCTCTGATACCATGTAGAAATTTGAATAATAGATGAATTATTCACAGAGATTATCCTGATTACACACTATTTGAGCTTCATGCATAATACATAACCTCTTCTACAATTTATCATCAATTTGCGGAAATTAGAAGCAGTCGCATGCGCACATTAAAACATAATCAAGCACACATATAACACAGTATGTAATGGGGAAAGCTTACAGCTGAAAACCCCCAACTATCTATATATTATAATGATAGAGAATCATGTAACAATCATAGTACAATACTCCTCACAAGTACTCATTACTATCTCCAATAGTTACACACAAACTAGCTCAGATCTGAACAAGTCACAGGTTCAAATCTCCTCCACTGTTTTCCTGCCTCTACTGCGCAATCCAAGATGAGAATGAATGAGATCCAAGTTCGAATCCCACTAGCTCCAACTGCGCAATCCTCATTGGCAATCTCCATCAAAGTGTGTGCAAATCTCATGCACAATCAATGGTCACAACTGATAGTCAATCACACCCTTTCACCCACCTCTAACACTGGTCTCCACTGAATTGTCCATGCATTGCAGTTAATTGATATGTTCTTTAGTTGATTTATGAGTTAATAATTAGTGAATTAATTAATAATTAATTCACACCACTCATCACTAGTGTATTTGTCAGTTAGACTAAATACAACTAGTTCAACTAAGTCAAACTGAACACAACTCCATCAACTCCTCAATCAACTCCACCAAACTCAATCACTTGAGTTCTAACTGAAGTCCATCATGTAATAGCTCAACTAACCCATAGGAAAAGCGTATTTCCTTCTGGCAATTGCATGTGCCACATCTGTAGCTCGAACTGAAGTGCTGCAAGAGGATAAGATAATGTTTATAGTCCAAATATTATTAAGGGCTAATAATATTCGACTGTTCTATTTTTAGATTGGCAGTGTAAAAATAGACTCCGCCCATATGTCTAAAAATAGAGGTCCATCTATTTTTACCAACTTGACCAATCATCCACAAATAGCATCCCGCACTCTTACATAAATCCATTAGAAGCACCCCCTCTTCCAGAAACAAACTATGTTATCCCTCCATCTATAAAATTCAAATCCACAGGTTTTAATCCATTGAAATTGAAATATCTCAGCAAGAGGTTACAACCTTGGACTTTCTTTACAGCATGATATGTTTATCCATCCCCACAAGAACTTTTGTAAACTCTGTGACACCATAAATATCTTCTCCAACCAGCTCTAGAAATTCTCCTCTGCTGCTTACCTAGAGGACACAATATTGTTTCAAATGCTATTGCAATTACATTTTTGAAAACTATCTGGATTTGTTTGTGGTATGGGAGGCAGGTGATGTTTAATCCATAAGTTTAATAAATGACGTGTATTCATCCTCAAATCCTACAAATACTATTCTCATCCTTCTTGGAAAATGGTGTTGTATTGTCATAGATGGTAGTGCCTTAATTGCTAGGGAAAAATTTATTTATAAAAATGAATATTTAAAGCCTGTATGTGCTAATATACATCCAATGTTGAAGTTGGAAGAGTTGATTTCATACCTTATTCACCACACTATATACCTATGACTTTATCCTTTTTACAAACTCACATTCCAAACTCTTTCTACTAGTAGTTTGCAGGACAAGACCAAATGCTTGTGGTCATTCATAATAGGCACATTGGTCAAAATCTCTAGCCCAGCTCCAGATAAAGTTTTCTTTGACTTCTGAATCCATGTGATATCCAAAATAAATCCATCATGTCATTGCCAATAACTCTTCATTCGATTCTTCCTAATATGCATGTGATCTCCAACATACTAAATATGGGGAAAGGCCTATAACTAAAGTCTGCCAAGATCTATCTGCAAATCTGAAACACTTTCACCAACCTCCTTCAATACCTTCAACATGTTTTGATCAACCCAGAGATGTGATTAGTTGATAGATTTACTGCAACAAGGGAAACGCCAAAAAGGCTACCTTGAATTAATTTCCTCCAGATGCTATAATTTTTCTTTTGACACATTAAATTCACTACCATTCTTGTTTAATTATTGTTGAGAAAGGAACTGCCTCTGTATTTATTTCCTGCCTTCCTTAGAAAACTCACAGCAATATCCATATTTTTTCACCTTATCAAATAATGGAAATTGGGGATGATGTAGGGTGGGAAACTTGTCCATCATTTCTCAACACCCAGAAAACATCATTGACTAGCATGCAGCAACTTGTGAGGCAAATCTCATTTGTACATGCATAAGCAAGCATTGTAAAGTATATAGGAGGACTGGATGAGATGAATTGATAAATTACCCATGAATATCAAAGGGTAACATTTGATTAGATATTCTCTTCCAGGTTTCCATCTTGTAGTTGACATCAAACAAATTGGCTTATGATCATATGCAAATCAGCCTACCCTTAATTTATTTACTTTTGAGAATGTTTCTTTTATGCTACCATTATACTTGAATGACATGAAAAACGCCCTCCCCTCTGAGGAGAGTCAATGGCAATAGCAACTTGTCTTTCAAGCCCATTTTCTTTTCCCAACTCATTGTCAGCAAAAGAAGTCAATGCTTCTTTAATTTTCTTTGTGATATTTACAAGGCTTATTCTCATAACATGGACCTTCATGTTGTCCATAAATATTTAAATATTTTGTGATGCCAGCAAATTTAGGTTCAGGGCTTGTTTAAGGTGCTAAATGAGCATTGGCATGGTTATCAGACCCACTGCACATAAATATTTTTGGGCTTCTGAGTTGCTTTGGTCTGAGAGAAATTGATCAAATACACTAATATCACACATGAACTTTTCAACAACAGAGTGAATATATTGCTCTTCTAGCAAGCACCAAAAGTACTTGTATTTGTGATACCATTTGGTATAAAATATAGCAAGTTCCCTCCTTCCCAATGTTAATGATGCTTCTCATTACTCATAAGTAAAACAAGAGAGCGGGGGATTTTTTTTTTGGAATGCCTTAATGGCCTCTCTAGAGAATGACCAATGTAGTCCTTTGCTTTGATTATTTTTAATCACATATATTTTAATTGGTATCCAATTCCTTCCCCATCCCATTCCTAGATATTTGTGGTATCCAATTCCTTCCCCTTCCCATTCCTGTACATCTAAATAGCTCAGTATTCATTTAACATCAAAGGTATTGTTTATTCATATAAAATATCATGTGCCAAAGTTATAGTGATTGAGAGATTGAATCCACTTTTCATATGTAATGAAATCGGTTGAGGGATTGAATCCACTGAAGGAGTAGATGCGCCTCCATAGGAGGAGTGTTCTTGCCACCTAGAGCATTGGTTCTCTACTTTTTGGAAAAGAGGAAAAATAAAATGATCGTTGCTTGAAAGGTTTCATATATCAACAAAAGCGTATGACAAAAAAGTTAATCTACAGAGGGTTTTAAGGGGTTTTACTCGTGGCATATGATTTCGAGGAGTGTCAGGAAAGATTGAAAGGGAGGAAGTGACATTGTGTGTGTCAGGGGATATTGAAGGTATGGAAAGCAAAAAAACGTTGATGTGGGCATGCAGAGTTCCGCAGAGAGGTTTTAGCATTGTTGTTGCTAAGCCCGTTGTAGGGGAAGGCACAGTGGTCAAGAAAAAGAGGAAGAATAATAAGACATTGTTGGATGATGCCAATCCCCTCCTTGATTGGGGAATTGGCTCCAAATGGCTAAAATCTATTGGCAACACAAGAATTTCTACAAAATCACAAGCATCAAGCTCAAAAGAGATTGTTGTCATGGAAAGGTGTGCGGGATTTTCCACAGAAATGGTGAACCAACAACAAAGACCCCTGTAAGGATTAATGGTGCAAACAAACATGTGTGGAAATTGATTAATGATGTCCCTAAGAAAACTTCTAAGACTACACTAAAATGTAGATTAGTGATTTAAACATGTGAAGTCAATGCTAAAGTAAATGTTCATTTGTTCCATTGGTTTTTATCATACTTGATTTGTAGGCTTGGGAAACAATATTTCTATGGAAGCTAGCAATTTTGAGGTAGGAATCATGTAGTTGGCTAAAAAAGTATGTTTATGCATCAGTTATAACAACATTTTTTTTCTCTGTTGCACCCACATTTGTCTTTGTTTCTACTTTTGGTACATGTATGCTTATAGGAGTGCCTTTGATAGCGGGGATAATTCTTTCTGCACTTGCAACCTTTGAGAATTCTTGAGTTGACTGATATTTATGTGAGATATAGTTATATATGTATACTTTAGAAAGCTACAAAAATAAATATACTTCCAAAATCTAAAGAAAGAATTCTCCCTGCTTAATTGACTAATATGTATACTAGATCTACTCTCCACATTGTTGGTGCCTATGAGTGGCTTGGTATTCGAATGGATTTTCTATCAAATCTTATGCTTGTGTTATTTTTGGTGTTCCCCATTCACTATCCCAAAGATGTAATTAGACCAAGCATTGCAAGGTTGGAAATAAAATGATCCTTACATGCAGATTTCATTACACTACAACATGCAGATTTCATTACACTACAACACATTCCTTGTTGAAAAATGATCCTTTAAAAAGAATGAAGATCTATATTATTCCCCATTATTTCCACCACTTTCCTATACACTATCAACAACTGACAGAACAACAAGGAGACCAATACTTCTCATTTCCAGAGAAATACCACCTATCACATTATCAATAGTTTCAAAAGGGAATCGGTTTATTTATACCCGTTAGTGATGCCAAAGTTCCTCTTAAGGGGTACTTTGCGGAACATATTATTATACTTGTGGATGGTCCATATATGGGAAACACCAAATGCACTTTATCAATCTTTTGCAATTCGTGCCTCCTCGTAGTAGAGTCATAATTCAACCTAGCTAGTTGTCTACCATCAACATTTTTACCCTGTATCACTTTGAAATGGATCTAAGGTGTGCATAAAATTATGAAACCATATTTAAATAGTAACCTCCTATATATCCTAATGACATGCACAATACATGTGGCCCACTGGATTGGAAGTACTATCGTAATCAGAGGGGTCCGCGATTTAACTTCTTTCCAAAATGTCATTAGCTAATGGAGCCCCAATTTCTCGGTAGACTTTATCATTTAGTGCCTCTATCATATCATTCCATGAATGCAAATGGATTTTGATGTGCTTGCATTCACCATTGCAGAGTAGGGGTATTTTCCAAATGCATATACAAGTGAAGGTAACCCTTTTCTCACCACCATCTACTCCACCACTTGTTCCAAAGCCTCTTCCATAAAGGTTTTAAATAAAGGCCATTAAACTCAATATGTTCTTATTCTTTAAAAGAATAATCCACCTAATTATTTTCAACATCATGCAATGCCAATAATTTTTGCAATCTATTCAAGGGTGCTTAAAATTGACCACATGTTTTTATTTAATAACCGCTTAATACATTATCAATCAAAGTTAGCTTTGTTTCACGGTCTATCGAATGGCCCTTTCAAATTAATAATGAACCTAACACTAGATAATTTGAAAGCAAAATTCTACATATAAGATAAGTTTGTCGATTTCTATTTCTTCGTTTGATGGATCCATACTTGGATATATTGCTCCCTACCACAATAAAGAAGCTGTATTAGTCATATAATTAAAACATTTAAGAATAAGAATATTTGTATCCATATTTGAAAGTAAAGAAATTAAAATTGTGGATATACTATTCCTATGTAAAACATGAATGCGTGAAGAGAAAGAAAAACACTCCATGGGGAAATGATGCTCAATAGAAAAACGTTTTCCTATCAAATAGTTACAAACTTGTGAGCTTAAACTTTGAAATATGCATATGCATTGATATGTGTGAAATTAAGGTTAACACAAAACATCATGCACTCCTTTCAATTACTTAGGTAGTGAATTCATAGCCCAGAATCTGTAAAAGTGAGACTGTGGCTCATGCTAGAATTTTCTGAATAGGAAAATATATGTATTTTTCCACTAGACCTAGGCACAAATGGCATGATGATGAGAGTCATGGGATATTATCCTTTGGCCACCTTAATCGCTTTTATGTTAAGTAATTGGGAGTATTAAGACTCCTCCATTCATTATTTAAATCATGGAAATGATACTAGTAGATTTGAGTGAGATTCTCAGAGATTTTGTAAACTATACCTACTTATCCAACCGATTATGCTATTCTTTAGTCACGCAAATCTGAGGATCAATGTTAAAAATTGGAACACATTAGAGCCCGCCGAGAGGCCTCTAGCATGTCAAAGAAGTACTTAAAATCTCGTATTTGTGCAAAAAAAAAAAAAAAAATTTGATTTTTACAGTTTTGAAAAGTGAATAATATTATAAAATTCTCTAGGAAGGGTTGTCATTCACCGAGCATTTCAAAATTTTGTCTTTATCTATAATCTATTACCAAATTTCCCATCCCCGGTTACGCCTTGTAGACTTTGGATTCCAAACCGCACTATGCATTTCAAGTTGCCTTGTTCAGAATCGATGTCCGAAGAGTCACGTTTACACTTATAGACACTAAATTCTAGGCCTAGGTAGGTCGTTGTTGCAAAGATTGACTCCGACTCTAGGTTGTTGCACTTGCAAAGATTAACTCCGTGTCTAGGTTGTTGCAACTTGTAGCATTAATTAGAGTCTAGGTTGTTTTCGTAGTCTAGGTTGTTGCGCATCAAGAAGGTTAATGGTAAGGGAGCTCTGAGGCTGTTGCATTGAAATTTCCCACTACCAAGCCAACAATCATAATGGCAACCAATATTGATATTCTTCCATGCCGTTGCCAAGGATTTAGTCTTCTAAAGAAATGCCATTTTATAAAGGAATGAGCCATTCCTTTGTTGAACATCAATGCTCATCATCTTCTTCAATCGAACGTCGACAAACAACCTTTATGTTGCACTCGCCATCATCCTCGTATCTTCGAATCATATAAACACCGGCTGTATATATTAAACATGTTTACTTCTTTTTGTCGATGGATAGAGAGATACTCTAGCTTCATGTGTTGTACTAGGCTAAAACTCACTAAATTCCCCTTTCCTACTAGTGCTGCATAAAATAGAGAGTAAGAGTTTGAAATTCAATTGAGAAATACCTCAACCGATTCTCAGGAGGGTGATCCGTTGTAGGTGTCCTTCAGAATCCCTCATTGTATCTATTTTTTAGGTTAGAACTTTGAGCGATTCAAGAATATCTATTTTTAGGTTAGAAATTTGAGAAATTTGAGAACCATTAGTATGTTACCCTCAGATGCCTCCTATTCTTATATTCATACATCCCGGTAAACAAATGAGTAAGCTCAACCAACTTATGAGATTGACCCGAAACTAGAGCTAGTTGTGGATGGATTCTAAGACAAAACAATCTCATACCTCCATCTCCATATGAGTTCATTCCTTCGCCATGAGTTGCCGTAACATGGCTCCACTACTTGCTCCTATCCATCTAACAAGATGCATATACGTTTATGTTCACATCAATTAAATTGTCTATCTCACCTATGTGAATCCCTCTGCTGTAAGATTTCCCAACCCCGTAAAACAAACCGGCTTCGAGACATCCCGCTTCCATCTTCTAGATGGATCTTTATCCAACTCCCCGCAAAATGAAAGTCAAGTTCTCCTATCCGCTCTAGCAAGCCTTTAATTTTCAAATCATAGTTCAATATGTTAGTACAAACTCAACATTATCATTAGAAATGAACACCTATTACTATAATGGAATCTTCCTATAAGATTGTTTTTCCTTCTTTGTTGCAAGGGTTAAGATAATGAGAGGAAGGAGGCCTTGATTTGGCCAAAAGAGCTTTCATGAGAAGATGGTTTGTAGCATTTGTGTCATTTATAATCATGTCATTCGTTGGTGAAATCTATATGTTTCATCCCACTGTATAATAAAACTCCCCCTGAATATGATCAAAGCACGTTGAATACCTTGTCATTTTTCAAGGATCCGGGTACAATGTCTTTAATTTAGAATCAAGACCAATGCTCCTAAAAAAGCTACTTTATGTATAATAGAAGGTTTCAACTATTCTTACAATCCCTAATGAGACAGTCCGAAAAAGACCTTATCTAAGGTCATCTATACAACGCTCTAAGAGGTAAGTACCAACTCTTTTATCCCATTTCAAGCTCTGAAAAGGTCTTAAGGTTCAACGCACTTTGAAGGTTTGGTTATCCTAACCAAGTAATACCAGGAACCATGGAATATTGAAATTGCCATTCCACCTTTATGTTTTGAGCTAGTCCGAGCAAGGCTGAAGCGCGAACTCACTTTTAATTGGCCACATTCTCTTCCGTGGCTTGCAAGTCTCGAGTAATTATTGATCCCAGTAACATGGCATTCTTCAATTAGCCTCCTTGCTATCGGGGACTCTTGTGCTAATCAACCGAAATTCCATCCATCACATAACAAAAGGTTGAGCATATTTTGTTTTCCAAATATGAAAAACAATGTAATGAGAACATCTTCGAGACCATTCCGCAACTTCCCAAGCCAAAATGGGTAATTAATAAAAGTGGAATAGGTTTGAACCCTCGCCTTTCTCAACTTAAATGTGAAATAAAAGTCCAAAAAACTATCAACCTGTTGCCTAATTTTTGGGAGGCCATATTCATTATAGTAAGGACTCCAAAGGAACAATAAAGAGAAGCATTTTGAAAACTTATAATATTCATAACTCTCTCGACATAGTTTTGTTCACTTTGGGCTTAGATTCCCCTATTCGACCTAAAATGATAGGTTATATTCCGTAGAGTCCAAGTACATTCTCATCATTTCCGAGGTTGCCGATATAATCTAGAAGTGGCTCTCGTATAGTGTGCACTGAATGGACTGATCCGTAGAGGTGCCTTGTTTATCCCATTGGAAGTGAGATCCAAGGCAACCACTTTGTAACCCTCTTCTTAAGCAGAGTTACAACCTTATACCAACACCGTGCTCCATGGCCAAGTCCATGAATCAACACAAAATGATGTTTTCTTCCTTATCCTCCCGATTCATTTCAATAAAAGACAAGTCATTTAACTCATCCCTATGGTATTATTCAATCCCTATACAAGTTGAAACCGAAATAAAATAGACAAAAGAGGTTATTGACTGTGATTTGATTACCTTCATATGAATATAAATAAGGAGCAAGATGACACCAAGGAACCAAACAAATTTACCCATTGCAACACCACTATAATAGTGGAGCAGCGTAACACAAACGCAAGGTCTAACTTGTTCGAGGCAAACATATGAGAATTTGATCGACGTTCTCTTACAAGTAGCATTGGATCCCTTGATATATCTAGTCAAGAGATGAGGGCCAGAGCTCTTTATGTATTTTCCCTAAGTATCTAAAAATAATTAGTCACATGGATGATGGATGTTAGTATTGCAGAATTCATTGAGAGATCGATTGTTTTTAAGGTCACAACTTATTTAATTTTTCAAAATGTTCATTATTGAGCGAATATATGCTTTTTCGATTTTTTTGGCATAAGAATTTTCAAGATTCACCATGTTTCAGGGGGATCCTTCAATGGGTTGTTATTCACCAACAAATGATTGATTCTTTTTGGGATCATGTCTTCAACTTTTCATATTAATAATGAAGATATAATGGAATTTCAGAGATTGTCAACATATGCATGCATCATCCGGTGAAGGATGGTGGCTATAATAAAGACCAAACATAGGGTTATTCATTTCACTAACAAAGAGTTACTTTAAATATGGGGACAACCTTTATATTGTCCATCAATTACTTCAAAGAATAAATTATGAATAAAGCGGCCAAATTCGCATTAAAATAAATTTAAGATTGAAATAAATTTAATAGAAAAGAAATCTTGATAAACTACATAGTAATTTACATCCATATCCAAATAGTAACATGACTGAACTAAAACATTCGAAATAATATGAGTAATATTAAGGCTATGAAAACTACGCTAGTCCTAAACCCGATAGTATCTTTTACTTGAACAAACTCTACCAAGATATCATTTATGTGAAGAACTTTGAGAATGTGATACAATCATAGGGTCTCAGCCTACCATAACCCAAATTAACACTAAGCTGAAAAGTTATCTCATTAATAAACATTAAAGTTTTCATAGACTGATTTCAACCATTTCTACTTTGAGGGTCGAGTGAGTGTCCCCACCAGTTCGATTACATTACAAATGGCTCTCTAGTCATAGATATAAATTTGGATACCCGTGAGAATATACCCAACTAATGACTCATACATAGGCACTTGGTATGGCACTAAAAATGTCTAGGAAAGTAGTCTATCACACAACAACAATATGAAGCAACCTAAAAATAAAGAGGAATATCATAATAAATTAGTACAACATCACTTGAATCATCGCACACAATTATAACAAGTATCCAAGATTAAAGAGCAATGTCTCAAATTCCATGGAGTTAACCATTGACTCTTTGGTCCAGTATATATCTATATGTAATGTATTAAACATAAATAATATCAATTTCTTCAAACATATCTTTGAAATAATCATATCACCTATCTACTCCAAAGTGAACAATAGCTTCCTTTGAAATAATCATATCACCTATCTAATAGCTTCCTTATGTTCCACAATGATTACTTCTAGTATTCACAATATGGTGACCTCTGCATTAGCTGGATTTTTCTGCAGATGTGCCACAACTTAGAATCAAAATAAGGAATGATCTTGATTTACATCTAGGAATGGCTGGAAATTTGCTGTAAATCTCCTCATAAAATGCCTACGATATCCGGAATAGAACTAGGCGAATCTCTTAAATGGGAGCTGCATAACCTCTAGGATCACTTCTACGTATGTGAAAAATTGGATTTATTAAGTTTGGAAAGATTATGTCTAGCTCGTGTAAAGAGCACAAGTAAAGCCATCACTATCCACTTTATCTAAATGATCACTTTTTAACAGGTTTTCATATTTATGTTTGTTGATCCAAAAGTGGTGAGGCCTCTCGTAATTCTTCATTCTCATTCCCTTACGTCTTTTTACGATGTGATTTCATCAGAGAAAATAAACAGTAAACTTTTCATTTGATGCATATCTTGCGCAAGGAGGAGCCCTCTCTTCTAGTGTTCCTTTCCATAGCAATCCAATGCCACCCAACCTATGTATTTTTATCAAAGAAAATAAACAAGCAAGCTTTTCATTTTACGCATATCTTGCTCAAGAAGGACTCCCTCTCTTCTAATTTTCCTTTGCATAGAAAGAAAATGCCATCCAACCTATGTATCTAACCAAAGGAAATGAAGAGGCTGAAAAATTTGATATTTTGTCCATCCATGAGGAGGCAGAATCGAGTTTCTAAACCGAAGCCCTATTTCCTACCATACTCATCATCCTCCTCCATGATGCCACTACCACCGGCCGCGTAAACTATAATTAAGAATTGCCCCATTGTCACCTATCTCCAAGTATTTTCCAGGTTTTATTGGATGACTAAACCTTTTGCCGATAATGAAGAGAGAAAGAAATGTATCAGATGCTCAGCGCATGTTATGTTGTCTCTCGTAACTCTCGAATCGAAAACATGAGTAGACTCGATGCCGGCATACAAGTGTAACAACATCCATAGACTCTTTATCATCGGGAAATTTTCTAAAAACCATTTGGCCTTTCTTCAAAAATCACATCACATCATTAATTGTATATGAACTCGCTATTCAAAATACTAAACCGCATTTTTTTGTCCTCCCACTTGCCATGAAGTATAAGAATGCCAATTACAAGCTTTTGTCTCTTTTCTTTGAGATTACCTATGATTTCACTTTTGGCTTTCTATTACTTGAAAATAGCTCATCAACCATCTTCCTACGCATGTGAAGATTTGGTTTTATTGGCACTTTTTTTTATATGATAGTCAATGCCACCGGTGTTCATCATGAAATATAGATTTAGCATTCTCGCTACCAAAATAAGTGCATCAATTGCAGCTTCATGACTCTCCAAGTTCATTTTCTGCATCGTTGATGCAATTCCTCTAAGAAATGGCGAAAATCCAAGGCTTGCAGTCAGCCTTGATAATTCACAATTTGTAAATACTCGCTTAAAAGTCAGAGAAGTTTATCCGTACCTATAATGTCTAGCAAGTTGGTCATTAATCCTTTCGAATTCAAAGACCGAGATATCCCTCTAATATTACATTACACATCTTGGATTTAATACCAATTGCACCATTCTTTTTGCAACTTCCGCAAAAACCCTCAACCTCTCCAAAGATGCCACATTTAATCAAGGATTCGTATATTTCTGCTTACCCAATTAGGTCGACACCTTGCCATACATCGAGAAAATGTGTATTGTACTTCACATTATATATGCACAGTACATACATTTGCATCAAGTCCAGATGGTTGCAATGGCTTTAGTAATTCATTTGGACTCAAATTGCTTCATAAAATTCTCTACATGTTCTACTTATTTTTCTTGAGCTAGAATATCATCACCCTTATTTTTTGGGGAATCCACAAAATCTCCCAAAAATAAGCTCCTTTTCACTACAACGAGGTTGTTATACTTCTGCCCATGCACAGTGGGCCGGCCATATTCCTCTGCTCAAAAACATCCTTGTCATCTTCAAGAAACCAATAAGGTCCTCCCGTTGTAAAGTTGCCGCATTATATTGATGTGTCTTCTGTACCTCTACAATGGACCCCAATGTTTGAGAAAAATTTCAATGAGAACTTCCATGGAGGATATGTTTTCTGACCGCAGAGTTGTTGAGCGTACGATTATGCCATTTTCTTTGGGTTATAAGTCGTGGCTTTGGAGAATGTCAATTTCACATCTTCGCCAAATGATGCAGAGTTGTGCTCATTTTTATCCAACTTAAACTTTAGAATACCAAGTACTCTGATATAATGTAATAATTGCATGCTTTGCATTTGTGTAATTAGAAGATGCATCTCTTACTCTTAGCAAAAGCCTTAGCAAGCTTTAATTTTTGGTCCCCTACTAGAGTTTATCTCGAAAAAACTCCCACAATTGAGCTATGCAAAATCTTGCTACAATAGTATGAATATTTTCTTCCCTTCTCAAATTCTTTTCTCCATAAGTTCTCCCAATCTGGAATTTTATATGGGATTTTAATTTGTTACAACATACTTGAACTTTCTTGAGTCATTTACTATACTCTCTTCCATCACATGAATATTGTTTTGTATCCCGGAAGGATGGATCTAGTCAATCAACATTCTAATTGAGCTCTCCAAGATATACATGAATATCTCAACTCAAAGGTAATCTCATATTTTCAAAGCTTTAATAAGACAAATCAATGTGTTCCACTCCCTCCCCTCATTAGGCCTTATCCTTCCATCTTCTAACTCCGCTTTATTTTTTCTTCCAAAACCCTTCTTCCTCCAATTCCTCCTTACTAAACCTTACTTTGGTCAAACTTCCATCTCTACCTCATCGCATAATACTTTTGGGTATTATGGAGGGAATTTGTTCGACATCTTAGCCAACATATTCTTCCTTCTCTTCCTTTATGTGTATGTATGATAGTAAGTAATAAATATTCATGGATAATAGTAATAAGCTAATAGGATAATCAGCAGATATAAAAATGGATCAAATTTCGTTTTAGAGGTGGAAATGTATTCTTTGAGACAATTTGTGCACTCAAGGTATGATATTAGAGCAAACCAAATACACACCTCTCTGACCCTATCAGAGGGTGGTTCCATCCGGCCTAATCAAAATCACAAGCTTTTAATTTTCACGAGACCTCGCAAAAAAGAAGTGTGCATTAAGTGACTATTCACTGATTTAAATGCTCATTCATTGAATCTCTATGGTTTCTAGTATAATATCATTTTAAATTTTAAATTGTTTCATGAACCTTTTTTAAGTTCCCTAAATTAATGCGCTCATATTAATATATTATATGATATCATCTTGAGAGTTTTGGAGTTCACTTCATAACCTTAATTTCCAAATTTTCTAGAACTTCCCAAGATCATGTACTACTCGAGATTTCTTGAGATAGTAGGACCACGGTATTTCATTTTTGCTAAAACAAGTACAGACTTATTTTAATTGACATTTCCAAATTTTCTAGAACTTCCCAATATTGTGCACTACATGAGATTTCGCAATAGTAGAACCATTGCTTAATTTCGCTAAAACGAGTACAACTCTTCTAATTGACCGTCTTGATAAATTAAGACAATGTTCAAAATTATTTTATGCCAGTAAAATTTTTGTGAACTTTATTTAAACTTAGTGATGTGTTGTTTCTAAGATATCAACCTAACTTATCTCTACTAATTTGATTATTTTTGCAACTATTTCTTCGCCTTGAAACATTGTAACTGCATAATAAAGTTACAAACTCTAATAAAATCTAAACTTTAAGGCTTTCTTTAGTGAAACCTTCAAATTATATATATGCATATCAATGTTGAATTTGCAATGTGTCACGTAAAACAATGTATATACAAAGTGTTGCTCGTCTCCATCACACTTAAATTTTTGGCTTTATACAAATGTTTTGGTCAACTTCATAATTTTCTGAACTTCACAATTTGTCTTCAAGAAGAATACCAATTTTAAGATTTCAAACCATCACTTATAACGATGCTATCTTTTTTCATCAAAATTGCCATAAGTAGTTGAGCTGCTAACTATACATTCTTGGTTGAATGTTTGTCCATAAAATAAGGTTGTCGTGATAGAATTTTATTCAATGGCACTATCAGCTATTTTCATGAACAACAATTATCCATAGAGCATAATTTCAATGTCCACCTTGGTTTTCTATTTGATATAATGGCATTTAATATTACTAAAGTCAAAACTCCATAAACAATTTACACATTTCGGACTCATTTCATATCCGTTGCCAGAATTTATTTTGGAATAAAATCCTGCATGTTTCAAATATTCATGTTTGCTATACAACCACCATTTATCTCTTTCATCAGTTTTTATAGAAATTCAATCATATGATTATTCTCAAATAAGAAAAACATTCTAGTCCAATACCTTATTTGCCTTTTCTTCATCCAACTTCCATTGCTTCATTACTCACTCTCATCTACTTGTATAACAAACAATGTTTGTTGGCTTAGAATTCAAACCAGCGTCCACATAGGCATCCAATAAAGGCAATGTAGTCGACCACTGGCATTTCAATCCCTTGTTACAAAAACTGTCTTACCTGAGATGACTAGTACTCCCAAAGTCGTTCATATACTAACCAAAGGCTCAAATGTCAACTATCAAAGATCACAAGAGTTTAATAAGGCATCAATTTGTCTCTACAACCCCTTAGGTAAGGTGCTGAGAGGATCATGTTGTTGAAAACTAAAAGCAAGGAGATCAAGACATTGGGCAAAAGACAATCAACACCATCCTATATGTGCTCCTAAGAAAGGAGTCCATCTCATCGATATAGAATCCAAAGAGAGTTAGTGAGAGAAGGAATCATTAGAGGTCATTTCTGCACTAAATTACCAAGCACTGGATTATATGGTCGGTGCTTAGTTTTCTCTATGCAGAAATGACCAAGCACTATTAGAGAGTTTCCTGCTTAGTGATTCCTAAGTGTTTTAAATTTTTTTCTTAGTTTTCTACCCAAAAAGTTGTTGTTTGTTGCTGAAACGTTTCCAGAATTTGTAAAACATTTCAGGATGGAACATAAATCTTGGGCATTTCAAGAAACTCATAAAACATTTTAGAAAGCCAAAATGTCACCAAAACACTTTTTCAACATTTCAAAGTTGTTACACACCGAAATCCGTTTCTGATTTAGAAAACAACATTTCAAGGGTCCTCCTGGGGTGTTTTTAGTCACTTAGCTTGTATGCAATCAACAAAGAAAAACTGTGCTATAACCATAAATAGATGTATGAATTGAGCATGACTCCATATTCTGGGCATAGTTGGGACTAATAATTGGATTGCTCTATGAATTTTGTTGGTTTGGGGCATCCTTTATTGAAAGCATCACAAAGTCTTGTTGCCTAAATACGTTTGTAGACTATTATTGGCATAGATTTTTCAATCACAACCACCATTTATCTCTGTCATCATTTTTTATAGCAAGTCAATCATATGATTATTCTCAAATAAGAAAAACATTCTAGTCCAATACCTTAGTTGCCTTTTCTTCGTCCATCTGACATTTCTTCTATTACTCACTCTCATCTACTTGTACAACAAACAATATTTGTTGGCTTGGAATTAAAACTAGCGTCCACATAGGCATCCAATAAAGTTGTTGCAATCTACCACTGGAATTGCAATTCCTTGTTACAGGAACTGTCTTACCTGAGATGACTAGTACTCTCCAAGTCGTTCATATGCTAACCAAAGGCTCAAATGTCAAATATGAAAGATCACAAGAGTTGAATAAGGAATCAATTTGTTTCTAAAACCCCTTAGGTGAGGTGCCAAGAGGATCATGTTGTTGAAAACTAAAAGCAAGGAGATCAAGAAATCGAGTAGAAGACAATCAACACCATCCTATATGTGCTCCTAAGAAAGGAGTCCATCTCATCGATATAGAACCCAAAGAGAGTTAGTGAGAGAAGGAATCATTAGAGGTCATTTCTGCAATAAATGACCAAGCACTGACTCATATACTCAATACTTAGTTTTGTCTAAGAAGAAATGACCAAGCACTATTAGAGAGTTTTCTTCTTAGTGATTCCTAAGTGTTTTAAATTTTTTTCTTAGTTTTCTTCCCAAAAAGTTGTTGTTTGTTGCTGAAACGTTTCCAGAATTTGTAAAATATTTCAGTATGGAACATAAATCTTGTGTATTTCAAGAAACTGATAAAACATTTTAGAAAGCCAAAATGTCACCAACACACTTTGTCAACATTTCAAAATCGTGACACACCGGAATCTGTTTCTGATTTGGCAAACACTATTTGAGGGGTCCTCTTGGGGTGTTTTTAGTAACTTAGCTTGTATGCCATCAACAAAGACAAACTTTGCTATAACCAGAAATAGAGGTATGAATTGAGCATGACTCCATATTCTGGGCATAGTTGGGACTAATAATTGAATTACTATATGAAGTTTTTTGGTTTGGGGCATCCTTTATTGAAATCATCAAAAAGTCTTGTTGGCTATATAAGTTTGTCGACTATTATTGGCATATATTTCTCAATCACAACCACCATTTATATCTGTCATTAGTTTTTATAGCAAGCCAATCATATGATTATTCTCAAATAAGAAAAAATTTCTAGTCCAATACCTTAGTTGCCTTTTCTTCATCCAACTTCCATTGCTTCTATTACTCACTCTCATCTACTTGTATAACAAACAATGTTTGTTGGCTTGGAATTCAAACCAACGTCCACATAAACATCCAATAAAGGTTTTGTAGTCTACCACTAGCATTTCAATCCCTTGTTATAGAAATTGTCTTACCTGAGATGACTAGTACTAACCAAGTCATTCATATACTAACCAAAGGCTCAAATGTCAACTATCAAAGATCACAAGAGTTGAATAAGGCATCAATTTATCTCTACAACCCCTTAGGTGAGGTGCCAAGAGGATCATGTTGTTGAAAACTAAAAGCAAGGAGATCAAGACATCGGGTAGAAGGAAATCAGCACCATCCTATATGTGCTCCTAAGAAAGGAGTCCATCTCATCGAGATAGAACCCAAAGAGATTTGGTGAGAGAAGGAATCATTAGAGGTCATTTCTGTAGTAAATGACCAAGCACTGACTCATATAGTCAGTCCTTAGTTTTCTCTAAGTAGAAATGACCAAGCACTATTAGAGAGTTTTTTTCTTAGTGATTCCTAAGTGTTTTAAATTTGTTGCTTAGTTTTCTACCCAAAAAGTTGTTGTTTGTTGTTGAAATGTTTCCAGAATTTGTAAAGCATTCAGGATGGAACAGAAATCTTGCGCATTTCAAGAAACTGATAAAACATTTTAGAAAGCCAAAATGTCACCAAAACACCTTTTCAACATTTCAAAGTAGTGACACACTGGAATCTGTTTCTGATTTGGCAAAAAACATTTCAGGGGTCCTCCTAGGGTGTTTTTAGTAACTTAGCTTGTATGCCATCAACAAAGACAAACTATGCTATAACCATAAATAGATGTATGAATTGAGCATGACTCCATATTTTGGGCATAGTTGGGACTAATAATTGGATTGATATATGAAGTTTGTTGGTTTGGGGCATCCTTAATTGAAAGCATCACAAAGTCTTGTTGGCTATATAATTTTGTCGACTATTATTGGCATAGTTTTTTTCAATCACAACCACCATTTATCTCTGTCATCAGTTTTTATAGCAAGTCAATCATATGATTATTCTCAAATAAGAAAAGCATTCTAGTCCAAAACCTTAGTTGCCTTTTCTTCATCCAACTGCCATTTCTTCTATTACTCACTCTCATCTACTTGTATAACAAATAATGTTTGTTGGATTGGAATTCAAACCAGCGTCCACATAAGCATCCAATAAACGTGTTGAATTCTACCACTGGAATTTCAATCCCCTGTTACAGAAACTATCGTACCTGAGATGACTAGTACTCCCCAAGTCGTTTATATATTAACCAAAGGCTCAATGACAAAGAAGTATAGAACTTCTTAGTGGAGGTGACAGGTCTCTCATTGCCAGAAATATCTTCCACCTCAAGGTTTTAGGCTTGGGCCAAGGGCCACATTTGCATAAACTACAAGAGCTTCTATCTCATCCAATATTGCATGTTTATCACCAATGTGTCATCCAACAGAACTCAAAGTTGCTAGTTTTATTGTTGCAATTCAATTGTCCCACTCCACTTTGAGCAAATGGTATCTAATCTCATCACCTATGACTTGGAAGGTTCACATAAAAACATATGATGGTACTTCACTAACATCTATGGAAGTGAATTCCAGATTTTCATAAACTATAAGCAGTTTCTGAGTACATCTAGGGTGCCATAAACTCGGCTGACCCAACAGAGAAAACCTCGGCAATCAGATAAAATGTGAGATATACATCACTCTCGCAAGTCTCGGTTGATCGGGATAAGTAATTGGTGAAACCCCAGCTAGATTTGTGCAGCTTCTGCACAAAAAATGCGTAAGTCTGCGTAGCCTGGGCTGAGGGACTGCGTCACCCAAGCTCAGCGTGGATCTTCTTCTCTTGGATCTCGGTTTCATCCCTGCTGGCTCATAAACCCTTGCTTTCGGCAGAATTTTGGACTTCTGCTTGGAGACACTACACTGCCTCTGCATGAGCCCTGCGTGGGCCTGCATCACCCTCCTAAGGGATTGCATCACACCCTCTAATGGCTGTGTTGCCTCCACTGCGTCTCTGTTTCCCTTGCTCTGCACTGTACTCTTGGCCCTCCTAACCAATCACTGCATCTGCCCCTCACTGCAACTCTGAGTCACTCAGATCTTATCTTCATCTGAGCACTGCTCCGTCAAAAGCAGTGTTGATAATATCGGTATCGGAAAAATATCAGCTAGGGTCCAAAAAACATCTTATCGGCAATATCGGCGAAAATATCGTCAAAATATCGGAAAATATCGGTAAGCAAAAAAAATCATTTTTTCAGATTTTTAAAAATTAGTCGATATTTTCAAAATTTGGCGATTTTTCCGATACTTGCCGATATTTGTCGATATTTTCAAAATATCGGTGATATTTTCAAATCTGAAAATATTGCGATATTTTTAAGCCAAAATATCATTTCTTGGAAAATATCGCGATATTTCGCAAATATCACTGATATTATCAACACTGGTCAAAATAATTCAATCCCTTAGACTCTATGTTTGTGTCTCCAACTGACCCTGAGCCTTTCTATTATAATTTTTCATTGACACATCAACGACCATGATTTAATCTCTTATCGACGGCTTATATTAAAAGACTGCTTGATCCGCATCACTTGGAACATTTCATCATGTGTGTTTAATTAATTCACTTTAATTTTTCTAATTCCCTAAGTTAGACTTAGGGTCCTCATTAAAAAAAAAAAAAAAATATATATATATATATATATATATTTTAATATCTCACACACCAGATCAAATTTCTCCAAATTCTTTCTGGGTTTTGGAGGTCTTGTGTGTCTTAGCCCCTTCACAAAATTTCAGGGCTAGAGCACACCCGATGCTACCTTTTAGCACAGAGTGTGCTCTAGCAATACATGCACACCATGTATCACAAGATCTCGGCATCGGTTTCCGTGATTTTGATGCTTGGCCTACTACCCTCCATCCACTGCGTTGTTGCTTTCTGTACTGTTTCCCATGTCAGTGCCATTGACACTGCTATAACTGTACTGCAAATCCCTCTCAATTTGCTGCATCATGCTGCTCATAGCACTACCACTGCTAACTATTGCACTGCAACTCAATTTCTGAGAAGTAAGCAACTGAAGGACACCTGCCCAATCATTGACAAACAAGTCAGGCTGCATCTCATCACTGAAGCTCCCTTGGTTACTAGTCTGTGTTGTTTTCCCTGAAGCCACTGGACTGTGTCCCTCTGGCTGGCTTCTACATGAGCAGACTGGCTCAGCGCAACCTCTGCGCAGCACAGGCTACTCCTGCATCCCTCTGGAAGGCACTGTGTTGTCTCTGCGTCACCCATATGGGACTACGTCAACCCCTACGTAGCCTCTACTGGGACTGCATCAGCCCCTGCATAGCCTCTACTGGGACTGCGTCCTCCTAATGTTGCGCTTGCCTCTCTGGATCTCTGTTGCTTTAGCTGCTCTCTGCAGCAAAAATTCCTTGAGCCAATTTTGTTGGAGATTCAGCTTGATCTGCAATGCTCTAATACCATGTGAAAATTTCTTATCTAAAAAACCCTACTGTTAAATCTCGATTTACTTCTCCTACTTGATTAAACATGCAAGTTATTAATCTGAATATTCAGAATTAACGTCGAAGTAAATACAATTAACAGCCTACACATACAGATCATTTACTGAATAGCACGCTCATATGAAAAAGTGACACAGATTTTTCGGACAAATGTCCCCGGAAAAAACCAATGCAGGAAAACCGGTGCAGCAAATATGAGGGTTTATTATTATTAAGCGGCAGTTTCTGAGTAAATCTAGGGTGCCATAAACTCGACTGACCCAACAAAGAAAACCTCGGCATTCAGAGAAAATGTGAGATATAACCCACTCTCGCAAGTCTCGGATGATCCGGATGAGAAACTGGTGAAAACCCAGCTAGCTCTGCACAGCAACTGCGTAAGCCTGCATAGCCTAAGCTGAGGGACTGCGTCACCCTAGCTCGGCCTGGATCTGCTTCTCCCAAATCTCGATTTCAGCCCTGTTGGCTTAGAAACCCTTGCTTCTGGCAGAATTTCAGACTTCTGCTTGGAGACACTGTGTTACCTCTATGTGAGCCCTGCATGGGCCTGCGTCACCCTCCTGAGGGACTGTGTCACAACCTCTGACGGTCGCGCTGCCTCCACTACATCTCTGCTGCCCTTGCTTTGCACTGTACTCTTGGCCCTCCTGACCAATCACTGCATCTGCCCCTCACTACAACTCTAAGTCACTCAGATCTGATCTTCATCCGAGCACTGCTCCGTCAGAAGAATTCGATCTCTTAGACTCTGTGTGTGTCTCCAACTGACCCCAAGCCTTTCTCTTATACTTTTTCGTTGACACATCAATGGTCGTGATTTAATCTCTTATCAACATCTTATATTAAAAGATTGTTTGATCCGCGTTACTTAGAACATTTCATCACATGTGTTTAATTAATTCACTTTAATTTTTCTAATTCCCTAAGTTAGACTTAGGGTCCTCATTAAAAGAAACAAATTATTTTAATATCTCACACACCATATGAAATTTCTCCAAACGCTTTATGGTCTTTGGAGGTCTTGTGCGTCTTAGCCACTCCACAAAATTTCAGGGCTAGAGCACACATGATGCTACCTCAAAATCTCAACAATTTGTATAGTAAAGAATTTACTCCTAATGGTGTAGTGAAGTTTTTTTCAAAGAATTCATCACCATACAATGTAATAGAAATGGGAAACCAGGACTGTAGCATCACTGTGTGGACAACAGCTAGTCCATGCCCTATTTTTTTTTTTGATAAATTTTAGATCCATTAGCTGAACATGATAATTGGTTTAATGCCCCGAGCCAACTCTAAAGTTAATGCTGTGAGATTCACTATATAAAACACTTCTCCCTAATCCATATAACTAAGGGTCATCATCAAAATATGCCCATGCACCATCCTTACCCACTTCTTCAACAATATGCCTAGGAGGCTTAGGTACTGTGATCTGAGGAAAACTCTTTTACAGAATTGAGACCACATCCACCCTAATCTATTGGGGGTATGTTAACTTACTAATAGTGATATGTGTGAGAGTATGGAGAGATAGTTGAGTCATTGGAGAAAGAACCTTAACTGCCTTTGGTATTTTGAGCTTGTAATTGGTTTGAATTTATGATGAGTGATGAATCACCTATATCGAAGGAGTGCTCCCCTAGTTGGCACCTTACCACATTATTTAAGGTCACTCCATTTGCTAGAGCTTGTTGTAACTTACAATGGACAAGTTTACCATCCTGCACACACTTTTAGGTTGTATTCTTAAGGGATCAACTGGCTACTTCTGGTCTCGACTCTCAATATCCTGTATGTCTCCATTACATTATGCATTTTATCCTTTGATGCAGTAAGTAACCTGCAGCAATCTGTTATCTCTTTTGTTGTAATTTATTTGTCTTTCTACTCTGCTCCCATTCATTATTATATTGATATTTGTATAGTAAAGAATTTACTCCTAACGGTGCAGTGAAGTTGTTTTCAAAGGATTCATCACCATACAATGTAATAGCAATGGGAAGCCAGAATTGTAGCATCACTGTGTGGACCACAACCAGTCCATGCCCTATTTTTATTTTTGATAAGTTTTAGAACCATTATCTTAACATGATAATGCTCCCAATCCAACTCTAAAGTTAATGCTATGAGATTCACTATATAAAACACTTCTCCCTAATCCATAGAAATAGGGGTCATCATCAAAGTATGCCCATGCAACATCCTTACCCACTTCTACAACAATCTGCCTAGGAGGCTTAGGTACTGTCATCTGAGGAAAAATATTTTATAGTATTGAGACCACATCAAATAGGAAAAGCACATTGAATAGGAAGAATTTTCCAATCTTTAAATAAGTTTACGTTCCTAGCTTGCTAAATACCCAAGCTAGGATTCAAGGAATTTCTTTGTAATCCTTCACTGAAGAGTTATGGCACCAACCTCTTACACCATTTTCAACTATGCCACGAATTCAGACTTTTTTCAACCTAGTCAAATGTTTAATCTCCCTCTAAACTTGCATAGTGTAGTTACAGTCCATGACAAGATGTTTATTGGTAATTTCACATACCTTGCATAAACTGCACCTATCGATTCTTTCTCTATTCCTTCTCAGAAGATTATACCAAGTCAAGTATTTTTTTTTAGTGCAAACCACATAAAATTCAAGCCTTTGAGGGATATTTAAATATCCAAACTCTCCTCCTCCACCAAACATGATTCCTCTTCTCCCCATGTAAACTAATAGCAATATATCTAGCTTTTGGGATATAAAACCCAAAGGGGTTCTTTGACCATATGAAATTGTCTATATTCTTAGTCAATCTGAAATGGCTAGACTTGAGTCTTGCCATAACAACGCTCTAGGAATGAGCATCGTCACCTATAAAATCTAATGAAATCCACCTTTGACCTCCAAATAGAAGTAATATTAGGAACTGCAATCTGAGAAAGATTAAAGTATCATGTCCCTCTACAAAGGACTCATATGGAGTCATGGGTAAAGATGGGCAATTAATCCATAGGGGGAAACCTTGTTTCATTCATATTGGAAGTTGGATGGTGGTTGAAAAGTTCTTTCATAATACAGTGTGGTTGGTACACTTGTTGCACCACCCTTCATATTTTATCCAAAATTTATCAGCTATCCCCATCTTCTAAAATTCCAATCTTCTAACCCCAAGATCAGTGCTTTTGGAGAGGGATGAAGTTAATAAAAAAGTTTCATGACAAGAGGCATCAAACGAGAAAAAGTGGCATATGATAGGTTGGAAACAAATATTTATGCCTAAATTGGAATGAGAAGCAGGGATAAGAAGACCGGTAAACAAAGCTCTATGTGTTTCTCTGTGGCAAACATATTAACCTTATCTAATAGTTATCAGCTATGTCCATATTCTAAAAGTTCAATCTACTGACCTCGAGATCAGTGCTCTTGGAGAGGAATAAAGTTAATAAAACTTTCTCATGACAAGAGGCATTAAAGAAGAAAAAGTGGCAACTAATAGGTTGGAAATAAATAATTATGCCTAAATTGGAATGAGAAGTAGGGGTAAGAAGACTGGTAAACAAAGCTACATGTTTAAGAGTATATTGGTGCTTTATCTCTAACAAAAAAAGGTCTGTGTCAAAATTATAAGGAAAAAAAATACATGGGGAATAGGGAATCTCTCCACCTTGTGGGATTAATGACATGATGATGTCCCTAAACTATCAAGCATAAGGAATAATATGATCAAAAAAAGTTTAACAGATAGTTGAATTTCCCAAGGTGTCCAACATGGAGAAAACGCGGACTTTTGGGAGTATACATGGGTTGGACACTAGCCTCTCGGAAGCATGCAAGCCCTAGACAGAATCAAAAAGGTTATGATCAATTTGGGGTGAACCAAAACAAAGGATTATTGGATCAAATGGAAATATCCTTTAACATGGACAACAAATGTCTTGACTCTCAACTGATGAGGCAAAGGAAATCAAGGAGGCTCTATGATTTAGATTCACTAAATTCCAAAGCGAATAAGATGTCTTATGTTGAAATCGCACGTCAAGAGGATCCTACTCACTTAAAGAAGGATATGGCATGGTTCTATTCAATAAAAATCACTGCAGCAAGAAAGCCCCTAGCCATCTAGCTTCATGCCTCATTGAGCAATCCAATCATGTCAAAAATGAAGAAGCCTTACAACTCAAGGTCCTCTAGCTGGGATAAGAAAGGCATTCATTATTCTCATTTTTTGTGGGACACCCTTAACTAAGTAGAGTCTTCAGGGTAGCACATTAACAGACTACAATCAACAATGCTAAATTTGTAACCAAATGAAGGACACAAGTCAAATTGTTCCTGAAAATGGAACATGGAAGATTGACAGAATAGTTGAAGACAATACCAGATGATACCAAAGAATCCCTTTAAAATGAGGGACGTAATGGTAACTGCTTCCCTTAGCCATGATGTCTGTGGTTGCAACACAAATCATGAAGGGATCTCACTAGGCCACGAAGCTTTTGAAAAAGTACCAATGACTTCAGGGCTCTGTAAGGAAGGCAGTCCACCTAAGAATAACATATTTGATAGTGTTGTAAAGGCTATTCCCACACTCAAAATCATGTAAGGTGTACTACAAAAGAGCACAAACATTCCTCAACACTTCGAAACTGGATGTTCTGGAAATTTGATGCCAGAAGCCCTTATCCAACATACAAAAATGCAGCCATTAAAAGCAATGAATGCCAAAAAAGGTGATCAAACTGCCATTGTCAAGCAAAACCATGACAGTGATAAAAAGAAATGTAAGGTCAGCGTACAAGCACAAACCCTAAGTGTTTCCATCCTTCTACAAAATATTTGTACAAAGAGGGCTTCACAAATCGTTATACAGAAGGGCCAAAAATATAACGAACCACAATGGACAGCTATCTAAGCTATGATCCAGTGGTGCCTCATGTCCTAACAGATTTCACTTCTCACACTCCTAGTAGAAGCTTCACCTTGTCACCCCTGCTTTGTGTCTTCACTCTGCTACTTCAAGAAACCACTGGGAAGTACTTGGTACATTTTTCATGGTTTCTGGCAGGATATGTGTTATTTTTTAATGCTTTTAAGCGTGAGATTGAGTTGTGCTAGTGATTCTGATAGTACTTTTGAGCTATAGCAGAGTGTCATCCCTATATTTATTATTATTTTTTTATGCATGAGGTGTAAAAAATGATGGGCATTGAATATCAATATTATCGACAATATAATTGTAAGGATTCCATTCTCATCCATTCTATTTTTGTTGTCATACCTTATTTCCACTAAATGATCATCTTGGTTGCTGTGGAGTAGTCGTCCTGACTATATTGACAATTCTGGAGAAAATTTGTTTTGTTGCACCTATTACATTGTCTTCAGTGCTCCTCTCACTTATCAGCTGCTCCTTATGGTCTTTACAACTGGTTAAAACATTCATCTTTTCTTTGATAATTTCTCTGTCTCGGTAGTTGCTGTTGATCCATCCAAATGCCCTATTTCTCTGTCTTATTTTATGTGACGGAGTCCCTTCTTCGAACTGGAATCCATTTGACTACTAAATAAACAAGATACCCGGGTATTTCCAAGTATAATATTTATCATTCAGAAGGCTATCCTGCGTTGTCGAGACTCCATCCTATGCAAGGTTTCAAGAATGGGTTGATTTCTCATTTTATACCTCTAGGACTCGATTTGTGGTCACGTTGTCCTATACACAACCGTATTGCCTCGAGTTGGCCGAGGAATGCCAGAGGGTTTGCTCTGTTCTGTAAAATTTGAAGTGTTATGTAAAATTGGTTTGTCAGCCAATCCTCCTTGGCCATACCCGCCAGTCCCCTTGGCCAGACCCTCTTAGATTTGTTATTTTTCATCACTGACACCTTTCCCAAAAAACTTAGGTGCGTCACTCTATGGTCGCTTTCTCCTTCCATGTTACTTCTTGCCAGCATACCCATCATGATTAGTAGCATACCTGTGGGAAGAGTCTGATCCAGCAACAGTCGTTTCTTTTTTAGCACCAACATCACCTACTGCTAGACTCTCAAGGCAGAAAGTGAGAAGCAACATCATTCATCATTTCATTCGTTCTATTTCCTGCAACCCGCCTTCCAGCTGGATATACTCATCTTTTCATCGCTAGTTTGGGACAAAAAATCCTAAGATCGATTTACAGTAATTCTATTTTTAATGAGTGGGAACTTCTGTGAATTGAATGTTATGTATTATCAGCCTGGTTTTCCAGCCAATTTTCCTTGGCCATACCTTCTTAGAGTGTGGGAAAATGAAATTCGCGCCAATCTTCTTTCGCCATAGGGAAAATGATATTTTAAATGAAAATATCATTCTGGAAAAAGTCTAAGAAATGTGAAAAGAAAATAGTATTCGAAATAATATTTTAAAATATTTTATTATTCAAATTTGTAAGAGATTATTTACTTATTTATTAAATATATATATATATATATATATATATAGTATTAGAAATAATATTTTAAGATATTTTATTTCAAATTTGTAGGAGATTATTCACTTATTTTTTTAATTATGCTAGGAATTTATAAATAAGAAAGTGGAATTGAAGGGATGTTATTCCTATAATATATTTCTAAATTATAAAGTCAATAAATTTATATTACCAAATGATTTTTTTTTTAATAATATTTCAATACATTAATATCATATTTAGAATTTATAAATAACAAAGTGGAATTGAAATGATGTTATTCTTATACTACATTTTTAAATCATAAAGTCAATACATTTACATTACGAAATGATTTTCTTTAAAAATATACATTAATGAGGTAATATATTCCTATTTGAAAATTATATTTAGAGTCATATTATTTCGAGTAAATTAAAGGCCCAAAAATTTTATTATAATGTGGAAAAAAAATTATTATTCGAATATAATAAATATTTTAAATTTTTTTAAAGTTATCCAAGCTTATAAATGTTTTAATATTTTTCAAAAAAAAATAGTTGAATTTGTAATATATTTTGTTTTCACAAATTTTTTTTTTTTTCATGTTTACATTTTAAGAAAGATTTGATTCATCCGTCTTCACACTTGGTAAATACAAAGTTAACATGGACATAGATCGGTTTAATTATTAATTATAGTTATAGTTATAATTTGTTTTATTTTTTAAATGTTAAAGAGGACATCACAACATCTCTGCCATGGGAGAGGAATTCAACAATTATGGAGAAACCTTATAGGCCCATGGAAAATTTGCAGGCGATGAAAGGAATGTGGAGTTTCTGACTAGAGCGAGGCATGGTTTTGATGAAGAGTGAATGGGATCTCGACAATGTCAGTCACTAATTTCATCAATTTCTACTAGTGGTTCCTTAGTAAATCTTAACATTCTAACCTGCTCTTTTGAAATTTTATTTATCTCCATATATGTTAATTTAACCTTCAAAGGATGTGCTAAACAATCAGTATATTGTGAATATGTGTAGGGAACACGTTGGGGATAGATCACATCAAACCAATGGAAAATCTCTCTCTCTTTGTTGTTGTCACCCATAGTACTCAGGAGAAGCTTAGAAGATAAAAAATAGGAAGGGTAATTAAAAAGGACCAAATGGACGAGATATGAAAAATGATGGCAAGAACTAAAAGGAATAGCAATAGATAAATCTACTGTGAGGGAATGGGTCAAGTATTTGGGAAAATTGATGGTTTGACGGTCAGGTTGGAGAGTACCGAGTCATATGGCTAAGAGGACCAACTCATCCATTTTAATATCGCCAGCCCAACCAAATATGATAGATGGGAGAGAGGTTAGAGTCTGGAAGAAAGGTTTCAAGGATTGCGTAGGTATAGGAAATTACAACTTCAATGTGGGATCTAGGTTTTCGAACAGAGTCCTTAAGAATTCGAACTTATCATTCCATGTCCAGGTGATAAACATGTGATATAATCTCTTTTCAGTTATGTCAATTCCTTGGGGAGTAATACCTAACATCTTAGAAATTATCTCCTCATCCAACTTTAGAAAAATCCTACAACTAGACTTGAAAAATAGCGCTTGTTGTTCAAGCTCATACTGCTAGGCCAATAATATAATTGAGGTAGGGTCAAAGTGGACAGGAGGAAAATTTGCATGCAAAATCTCATATTTCAATAAACACATGTCGTTTTCAAACACAACAGTAGAGAGGGTAAGAGTCCTCTTGAGGGTAAGGATGTTTGTGAGACACAATTTCGTGTCTTGAACCCCAACCATCTCATTAACTAGAGCTTCTTTGCCCAAATACTCAGACATTATATCTTCATGTGATTAAATTACCGAATCGATAAGAAGAAGGAGAGATAGGATGACTTACCGAATGAAGGAGGTGAGCCCTTTAGCATGAGACCTACTCTGTGCTTGCTCCTGACCATGGATACACTTCCCCGGAGGACATGCAGAAATAAGGTTCAAACGAGGGAATGGCGAAAGGTTGGCGGCATTAAGGTTAAATTGGTGATTATGAGGGTAATCAAATTTCACATAAATGTGTTAATCAGCATTAGAAAACTTGCCAAACGAGGAGAGGGGGACCCACTCATCCCACGAAGGCACATAGTTATATTGTGTACAGGTTTTGATGCGATCTTCATAGATCTGTGAAATATCAATGGCTAGGATGACATTGGGTCGGAAGGGAGGGTGTAACAGTCATGCAGGTTTCAGTGTGATATGATTTAGTGACCATTCGATTGATTTGATGCCAACGGTTGAGATTTTTCAGGCAAAAAGCCCGCATATAAACCTCATGCTAGTTTAGGGGCAATGATGAGGCTTAACCAATGGATCGGGCATCGAACGGATAACCCACGGCAAGTTGCTCGGGCTTTAAACTCATCGGGGATCTGACAATGGGTTAAAGGCGTAGCACATGTAAGTGCGATGAACGTGTTTGCACCATCGATCTCCCTGGAGGGAGATATATGTCGCTCGTACCTACACACTCTTTAACACGCACCTGACTTATTTTAGTTGGAGGGTATATAGCTAATTATTTTTAATTATAACTTAAAAGCTCGAAAGGGTGAGGTATTTTTAAGATCCTAGCACAGTATCTCAAACAGACTAACCCTTAATGACTCTTGATACCTATTGTTGTAAGAAAACTAAACTAGTGGAAGATACTCTTCCCACTTCCGTTGTTGATGTTGTTAATTTTTGAAACCAGGGTAAAATTCCACCTTGGAAATCTTAGATGTCGGAGATGATTATTGCATTGAATTCCTCTTTTTGAGAGGACCAAAATCAACCTAAATATCACCTCATTTGGACAAGAATAAGTTGGATTTTGATTTTATGAACCCTCTTATTTACATTGAATTAGGTTGGCCCTATGCACATGTACAATAGATCAGATTGTCCTAAGCATCAATTGGACTCTCATGGAAGCCTATAAATATAAGATACATTAATCTCATTTGGGCACATTTAGCAAGCATTCTCTTCTCCCCTTTTATTGCCTTGGTTCACACAGGTCTCAGGGAGGAAGTTCGTGCAAGGGTCTGAAACGACAGGTCTGAGACTCGCACATGTCTATATATTTTGTTTCTCGGTCACACACACGTCACTAGGAATTTTCGACCACAGTCGCATGCACATAGTGTTCCTCAGTGTGACTGGGAAGTCTAAGTCACACACACAATACCCTAAAGGGAGCGATCGGGTATTTGAGGCAGATCTAGAAGGTTTCATCCCAATTTTCTCGCTTTCAGTTCTTCACAATGCGACGGGGAAGAGAGAGTCACTTGCATGGACACTTGAACGATGAAATTGGGGTTTTAGGCTGGTCTGGATCGATTTATTCTCAATCGTGTGCTTACATTTCTATTGGGAGTGACCAGCCGCTCGCATATAACATCTCAGAGAGTGACCCGGAAGTTATAGCCGCATGAAAAATATCTTGAAGAGTGTGACCAGGGTTCTGAGCTAGGGTTTGACAGTTGACTGTAGTTGAATACAGTTGTTTGATGGATGGAAGGTTTCTCTCTGTTGTAGAGTAATTCCGGAAATTTTTCTTTATTTTGTATTGGGTAAATCTCTGCTGGAAGTTTATGTATTGGGCTCATTGTACTCTCTGTTGAAACATTTCACAACAATCTAATAAGAAGAAGATTTGAAAAGGTTTCCCCCCTTGTGGGGTTTTTCCCTAATATTTGACCAATATAGTATCTCTTGTGGATGTGTTATTGTCTCCTTTGTCATTGCATATATTGGTCTATCTTCGGTTACTTCTAATGATTTGAAAAATTGTTAATAATTGGATGCATTGTTTAATGAAAATTTGAATTGCATTCAAGTAATTGAAACAACATAGAACAATCTGAAAAATAGCATGGTATCAAAGCTAAGGTGAAGGACAAGCCCAAAAGGAGACAAGCATTGAATCCATCTTCCTTGAAATGTTGAAGGAATTTTTCTAGTCAAAGTCAATATGTCTTCCTTTACTTCAAGGAGCATGAAAAGTTTGGTGATGCATCAAAATTTGTTGCATGGAAAGTTTCAATAGCTTCTTTGCATGTTTTAGTAGACCACCAATTTTGCCAACCTTTGAATTATGCCTGAGTGGTCTCTTCACTTTTTGTCTCTGTTTAAAAATAATCAAGCCCTCAAGCTCTTTCCCCAAATTACCCTGGATTTGTTTATTAATAAACAAAGATGTTGAAAAAGAGTCATCCATTGTATAATGCACTTGTCATCCATCCAGTGCTTTGTAATTAAAATCCAGGTCTAGGGATAGAAAACCCTTGCAATAGCTTGCATTGGTTGTAACTGTACAGGAGATAAGTGAAATCCCATTTAAATATTAGTGGTGGATATAAATTGTGGCACTTGAAGGAATATAAAATGTTCTATCTACTTATGCAAAATTCAGAATTGAAAAATAACATCCATCTGCGGCTTTGGTCACTTCTGTTATAATATGTAGCTTCCAAATTTGAATGCACCCACAAAAATACCTAAGTAGACTCTTTCTTTCCAGAAGTTTTTTTGTCACTATAGGCTGTAGCTTGGATATGGTTATGGGGTTTCTATACATAAAAATTCCAATTCCCTCAATTGCAGCAAATACGATACCAATTACTAAAACATCCCAAGCACATGTTTTCCCAACGATTGTAGCTAATGCATTCGTTGTATAATAACCTAGGAGTAGGAGGAAATTTTTTGTTGGAAAATTGCTTTGAGCTCCATTAATTTCTTTTGAGAGTTAACTTCCAGAGATAACAAGCAAATCCTCATCCACCCTCCAACCATTGAAGGAATTCCAGAGATAACAAGCAACTGGGTAGGTGGGCTAGATGGGGCATGGGGCGAAGCATGGCGAATAGGATTGGTAGCTCATGGTCTTGTTCCTTGAAATAGAGAGGGCCCCTGCCTCTGTTTCTCCTAATTTTATTCGATCTCCTCCTCTAAGTAGGCGTTACTCATTAGATAAAACCAAGTGGATAAAACCAAGTGGATAGTGCAATAAACCTAGTCAATTTTAGCTATGTGAAATTACGAGTTACTCCTTGCAATAGGTGGAATTTCTGTAATGTCAGGGAAGAAAGAATAAGAGAGCACTCATCTTGGGGTGAGATTTCTACTTATATGCTTTTAGTAGTTATCTGCTTTGCACTTGCTCAACCAAATAGGGCTCCAAATATGAAAACCCCCACCCTTGTTTATTTTAGGATTCTAGGATTTTCCTCCACCCTGAGGTTGCTCAACAACTCCACCAAATACTGAGATTCTAGAGTGTGCTAATTCTGAGCAAGGAATTGGCTTGAGGCGGCCATAAGCCTCAAACCTTAAGGCTTAACCTAATGAGGGACTCCGAAGATGGGGATCTCCACCCTCAAATAATTGACCCCAAGGTATTGGAAGGAATCATAGAGGTTGACCCAAGTACTTTCCCACCAAACTAGCTGGGAGATTGTTCAATCAAATTGTCATAATCATTGTTTCTTTCTGTTCTCCAAATGGTAATGACATTACTACTAGTTTATAGGCAGGAATGGCATACACTAGTATAAAATGATGAAATTAATGACTAGGTGACTAGAAAAGTTAGTCACCACAATTATGTCGAGTGAATTATGCTAAATTTGAGCAATTTTAAGTGGTTGAACTAAAAATTACCAACCTAAATGACTAATTTAGTCCAAGGATAAAATATACGACTAGATAATAAGTGACTAAACTAAAAGTGACCAACTTAAATGACTAATTTAGTCCAAGACTAAAATTCATGACTAGATAGTGACTAAGAAAAGAAATGTGCATTATAAGACAAAGAGAATTAAAGGGAAGAAATTTTCCCAAATGTAGACCTAGTGAGCAAAGTGGATTTACTTGTCGAATGTGCTTAATTACAAGATGAAGCATTGTGCTTAGTTAAGATCAAGGCAGAGGCATACACTTAACATCGATCATAAGAATTAGCGAAGAGTGTATAGACAATCAAAGCAACGAGTAAAGAACTTCCCACTCTACAAAAGAAAGGGTCTATTTAGTATCAGTCCAATTTCTTGATGTCCCTATGTTGGACCTTGAAAAAGACATATGAGGTGTTCAATTATATTTTGCCAAGCATAGTTTACGAATCTTGAGCAAATGAATAACCTAACCACCATTAGTAAACCAAACATTTCCCTAGCTCGATTTTAAAAATGCCGGAAAAACTGCTAAATTCTGTGGCTTTTTGGTTCCAGAAGAATAAGGCAGTGGTAATGACCCTGAATGTTGAAATTCGACACACCAAGGCTAGATTGCATTAAGTGATTTGCAAGTTGCAGAAATTGGCTCAGAAAAAGGTCAGGATTAGTTATCCTTAATTTTATCCAAGTGCTTTTCAGGGTTTTCTCATGGTCTCGTAGGTTTTCTCTTCAATTACTTGATTTTGATGATGTAGTAGCCTTTTCATTTCAATGTTGAATGTCGTAGTTCCAGGCAACCCGGATTCGAGGCATTTTGGGACCTAGGATGGATTGGGTATTTCTTTATTTAAATTCCATTTTTTGTATGACCATTTTATGTCCAATAAGCTATAGTCTTCTGCATGAAGCTAAAATATAGCTAGTTAGAAGATGAACTCATTGGAGTTTTAATAAATCGTAACGATACACATTGTTTTGATTATGATATAGGAAATTTATTATATCAAATGACCTTGAAATTTTAGGATGGCTTTATTGGGGAAGAATGAGTGTGTATTCCTGATCCTGACGTGAATATGGTCCAATGAATAATATAGGGGCATGCATTTAAACTTAGTTTCTTACTCTCTTACTGACCAAGTTGAACCTACAATGATATAGCTCCATAGATTTTTAATTTTGAGACATAGGAGTTCTGAAATTTTAAAATGATATTGACTATTGACAATTTCCACTGTGTTTTCCACTGCCCACAGGACCAATTAAAAGTCCAATTGAATAAGGAAAAATAAAATGAAGTTTTTTTTTTCCTAATCAATATACCTTCCTACTACTTTGTTGCTAACAAGCTTCTCATGCAGTAGAGATACCAAATTCTTGAGGATGATTGAAATGTGCTGGAAAATGAAAATCTCCATAGCCATGATGGTGAAAGAGAGAGAACCCCAACAAAGGGTGGTCCTCAACAAGCTGGACTAGGACTAGTTGGAGGGGAAGACGAATCATTTGGGCCACCAATATGTACTATGAACATATTATCATTGAAATTAGGAAGTTGGTCATGAAAAGAGGAGAAATAGAGGGGGAAGATGGCTTGCCAGGAAGGAAGAAGAGGAAAGTAAATGTGTAGGAGGTCACAACTTGACTCGAAGTGTGTGCAGCAGCACGACACAGCGAGGCAAGGTGTAAATTGTTGTTTTGATGTATTATTTAAGAAGTATGTAGAATTCCACAGCATGACTGATTTATGAAACATAATATCGGGCACTCATATTTCAGGAGTTTCCCCTCCCTTGAATGTATGGGCGTTCTTGTGGACTTGATATTGATGTTTATGTTATTTCGCTGCTATATTTGATAAAACACTGGAAGATAATTAATAAAGCGTTGTAGAGAGGCGTAGTCTTCTAATGAGTGTTAGGAAAAAGAAAAGTAAGGTAGTGTCGCACCCTCTTATTGATGGTTGAAAGACTACCACAGGAATAGGGGCATAACAGGTGGTATCAGATCTTTATCCCACACCTTATTGAAGGCAGGTTTAAGGCTTTTATCATTGAAAGAAAGTTGAAGGTTGAAGTAAGCAAGGACAACAAGTAGTTGCAGGTTGAAGTTTAAGCTTGGATATCTTTGGTGGATTTGCAAAGTTTGACAGGAGCATTGCAGGGCTGAAGTTGAACCATTGGTACATGGTCACAACTCGTTCTCAAGCAAGACAAATGGAAAGCGTTATGGAGGAACCACAAGTAATTGAGGAGCCACAAGTACTTCTCAAGAATTCATCATGGAGAAGATGGTTGAACATGTGGAAAAACTTGATAAGAGGAATGAAAAATGGAGATCTACATTCTATTTAAAGGATCATTTTTCACCAAGGAATGTGTTGTAGTGTAATGAAATCTGCATGTTGTTCCCGTCCCAATCAAATAGATCTATAATCTATTTAAAGTTTGTTTCCTTTCAAACTCAGTGAATATCCAGTGTTTGGTTTTGAAAGTGTACTTTAGTTCTAACTTGGACAGATCCTAGCTGGTTTAGAGTCCCCCTGAGGGTCCACTGAAGCTCATTGTTATGCTATTGATAATTCACTAATTTCTTTGAAGCAACACGAACAGTTCCAGTTCCAGTAGTATGTCTACCAGTGTCCACCGAGGTAGTATATCTAGTAGTGTCCTTGCCTACAAAGTTTCACGCATGTTTTGGAGCTGCCAATTGTCAGATAATTTAGAGGTTGTTTTGTCATACATCAGGATGCCATCTCAACCCATCTTTCATCGAACACGTGTCAGCCATAAAGGAAATATGACTTTGTGCTACCCAGTTGATGCACAACACTGTCAATTCACTAGCAGCTTTTATGATTTTCTGTTGTTTCTATTTTCTTTACTGAGGATGGATGAGGTTCAAAGATACACACTGTTTCAAATATGTTTTTCTTTTGGATGAAGGCAAGTATCGTAGGAAATTTTCCTTTTATCATTTTTTAAAAGGATATAAACAACCATGATGTTTATACTTTTCCAGTTTGTGTTAATCCTCTCCATGGATCAAACATGTTTCGTATGCAACTGCCTATTACACTCTGATATTTTTCCCATATAATGAATAAAGGGAGATATACCCAAAGAAAATATGTTATGGTTTGGGAGATATACCCAAAACCAAAGTGTGTTGCGCAGTCCTTGCCTACTGAGTTTCACGCATGTTTTGGAGCTGCCAGCTATCATAGATTTTAGAGGTTGGTTTGTCATACATCAGGATGCCATCTCAACCCATCTTTCATCGAACAAGTGTTAGCCATAAAGGAAAGATGACTTTGTGCTACCTAGTTGCTGCGTAACACTGTCAGTTCATTGATAGCTTTTATGATTTTCTGTTGTTTCTATTTTATTTACCGAGGATGGATGAGGTTCGAAGATACACACTGTTTAAAATATGTTTTTATTTTGGATGAAGGCAAGTATATTAGGAAATTTTCCTTTTATCATTTTTTAAAAGGATGTAAACAACCATGATGTTTATACTTTTCCAGTTTGTGTTGATCCTCTCCATGGATTGAACATGTTTTCTATGCAACTCCCTATTACACTATGATATGTTGCCTATATAATGGATAAAGGAAGATATACCCAAAAAAAAAATGTTACGGTGTGGGAGATATACCCAAAACAAAGTGTGATGCGCAGTCCTTGCCTACTGAGTTTCATGCATGTTTTGGAGCTGCCAGCTGTTAGAGATTTAAAAGTTTGGTTTGTCATACATCAGGATGCCATCTCAACCCATATTTCATCAAACGGGTGTTAGCCATAAAGGAAAGATGACTTTGTGCTACCCAGTTGCTGCGCAACACTGTCAGTTCACTGGCAGCTTTTATGATTTTCTATTGTTTCTATTTTCTTTACTTGGGATGGATGAGGTTCGAAGATACACACTATTTCAAATAAGTTTTTCTTTTGGATGAAGGCAAGTATCTTAGGAAATTTTCCTTTTATCATTTTTTAAAAGGATGTAAACAACCATGATGTTTATACTTTTCCAGTTTGTGTTGATCTTCTCCATGGATCGAACATGTTTTGTATGGATCAAACATGTTTTGTATGCAACTACCTATTACACTAAGATATTTTTCCTATATAATGAATAAAGGGAGATATAACCAAAAAACATATGTTACAGTTTGGGAGATATACACAAAACAAAGTGTGTTGCGCAGGTGTTGCGAGTTTCACACATGTTTTGGAGTTGCCAACTATCAGAGATTTTAGAGGTTGGTTTGTCATACATCAGGATGCCATCTCAACCCATCTTTCATTGAACAGGTGTCAGCCATAAAGGAAATATGACTTTGTGCTACCCAGTTGCTACGCAGCACTATCAGCACACTGGCAACTTTAATGATTTTTTGTTGTTTCTATTTTCTTTACTTGGGATGGATGAGGTTCGAAGATAGACACTGTTTCAATTATGTTTCTCTTTTGGATGAAGGCAAGTATCTTAGGAAATTTTCCTTTTATCATTTTTTAGAAGGATGTAAACAACCATGATGTTTATACTTTTCCAGTTTGTGTTGATCCTCTCCATGGATCGAACATATTTTGTATGGTTCGAAACGCGTCGACAACGTTCCATTATATGTGATTATTACCGAAAATGATTTTACAATATTTTGTATGGATCAAACATGTTTTGTATGCAACTACCTATTACACTAAGATATTTTGCCTCTATAATGAATAAAGGGAGATATACCCAAAAACATATGTTACGGTTTGGGAGATATACACAAAACAAAGTGTGTTGCGCAGGAGTTGCGAGTTTCACGCATGTTTTGGAGTTGCCAACTGTCAGAGATTTTAGAGGTTGGTTTGTCATACATCGGGATGCCATCTCAACCCATCTTTCATCGAACAAGTGTCAGCCATAAAGGAAATATGACTTTGTGCTACCCAGTTGCTACACAACACTATCAGCACACTGGCAACTTTAATGATTTTTTGTTGTTTCTATTTTCTTTACTTGGGATGGATGAGGTTCGAAGATAGACACTGTTTCAATTATGTTTTTCTTTTGGATGAAGGCAAGTATCTTAGGAAATTTTCCATTTATCATTTTTTAAAAGGATGTAAACAACCATGATGTTAATACTTTTCCAGTTTGTGTTGATCCTCTCCATGGATTGAACATGTTTTGTATGGATCAAACATGTTTTGTATGCAACTGCCTATTACACTAAGATATTTTTCCTATATAATGAATAAAGGGAGATATACCCAAAAAACATATGTTACGGTTTGGGAGATATACACAAAGCAAAGTGTGTTGCGCAGGTGTTGCGAGTTTCACGCATGTTTTGGAGCTGCCATCTGTCAAAGATTTTAGAGGTTGGTTTGTCATACATCGGGATGCCATCTCAACCCATCTTTCATCGAACAAGTGTCAGCCATAAAGGAAAGATGACTTTGTGCTACCCAGTTGCTACACAACACTATCAGCACACTGGCAACTTTAATGATTTTTTGTTGTTTCTATTTTCTTTACTTGGGATGGATGAGGTTCGAAGATATACACTGTTTCAATTATGTTTTTCTTTTGGATGAAGGCAAGTATCTTAGGAAATTTTCCATTTATCATTTTTTAAAAGGATGTAAACAACCATGATGTTTATACTTTTCCAGTTTGTGTTGATCCTCTCCATGGATCGAACATGTTTTGTATGCAACTGCCTATTACACTATGATATTTTTCCTATATAATGAATAAAGGGAGATATACCCAAAAAAAATATGTTATGGTTTGGGAGATATACCCAAAACAAATTGTGTTGCATAGGTGCTACGTAGTCCTTGCCTACTGAGTTTCACGCATGTTTTGGAGCTGCCCATTGTCAAATATTTTAGAGTTTGGTTTGTCATACATCAGGATTCCATCTCAACCCATCTTTCATCGAACATGTGTCAGCCATAAAGGAAAGATGACTTTGTGCTACCCAGTTGTTGCGCAGCACTGTCAATTCACTGGCAGCTTTTATGATTTTCTATTGTTTCTATTTTATTTACTGAGGATGGATGAGGTTCGAAGATACACACTGTTTCAAATATGTTTTTCTTTTGGATGAAGGCAAGTATCTTAGGAAATTTTCCTTTTATCATTTTTTAAAAGGATTTAAACAACCATGATGTTTATACTTTTCCAGTTTGTGTTGATCCTGTCCATGGATCAAACATGTTTTGTATACAACTGCCTATTACACTATGATATTTTGCCTATATAAAGAATAAAGGAAGATATACCCAAAAAAAAAATGTTACGGTTTGGGAGATATACCCAAAACAAAGTGTGTTGCGCAATCCTTGCATATTGAGTTTCACGCATGTTTTGGAGCTGCCAGCTATTAGAAATTTTATAGGTTGGTTTGTCATACATCAGGATGCCATCTCAACCCATCTTTCATTGAACAGGTGTTAGCCATAAAGGAAAGATGACTTTGTGCTACCCAATTGCTGCGCAACACTGTCAGTTCACTGGCAGCTTTTATGATTTTCTGTTGTTTCTATTTTCTTTACTGGGGATGGATGAGGTTTGAAGATACACACTGTTTCAAAAAAGTTATTCTTTTGGATGAAGGAGTGTATCTTAGGAAATTTTCCTTTTATCATTTTTTAAAAGGATGTAAACAACCATGATGTTTATACTTTTCCAATTTGTGTTGATCCTCTCCATGGCTCGAACATGTTTTGTATGGACCAAACATGTATTGTATGCAACTGCCTATTACACTAAGATATTTTTCCCATATAATGAATAAAGGGAGATATACCCAAAAAACATATGTTACGGTTTGGGAGATATACACAAAACAAAGTGTGTTGCGCAGTCCTTGCCTATTGAGTTTCACGCATGTTTTGGAGCTGCCAGTTGTCATAGATTTTAGAGGTTGGTTTGTCATACATCGAGATTCCATCTCAACCCATCTTTCATCGAACATGTGACAGCCATAAAGGAAATATGAATTTGTGCTACCCAGCTGCTATGCAGCACTGTTAGCACACTGGCAACTTTTATGAATTTTTGTTGTTTCTTTTTTATTTACTTAGGATGGATGAGGTTCGAAGATAGACACTGTTTCAATTATGTTTTCTTTTGGATGAAGGCAAGTATCTTAGGAAATTTTCCTTTTATCATTTTTTAAAAGGATGTAAACAACCATGATGTTTATACTTTTCCAATTTGTGTTGATCCTCTCCATGGATTGAACATGTTTTGTATGCAACTGCCTATTACACTATGATATTTGCCTATATAATGAATAAAGGTAGATATACCCAAAACAATATGTTGCGGTTTGGGAGATATACCCAAAACAAAGTGTGTTGCACAAGTGCTATGCAGTCCTTGCCTACTGAGTTTCACGCATGTTTTGGAGCAGCCAACTGTCAAAGATTTTAGAGGTTGGTTTTTCATACATCAGGATGCCACCTCAACCCATATTTCATCGAACATGTGTCAGCCATAAAGGAAAGATGACTTTATGCTACCCAATTGCTGCACAGCACTGTCAATTCACTGGCAACTTTTATGATTTTCTGTTGTTTCTATTTTCTTTACTGAGGATGGATGAGGTTCGAAGATACACACTGTTTTGAATATGTTTTTCTTTTGGATGAAGGCAAGTATCTTAGGAAATTTTCCTTTTATCATTTTTTAAAAGGATGTAAACAACCATGATGTTTATACTTTTCCAGTTTGTGTTGATCCTATCCATGGATCGAACATGTTTTGTATGCAACTGCCTATCACACTATGATATTTTTCCTATATAATGAATAAAGGGAGATATACCCAAAAAAAATATGTTACGGTTTGGGAGATATACCCAAAACATAGTGTGTTACACAGGTGCTACGCAGTCCTTGCCTATTGAGTTTCACGCATGTTTTGGAGCTACCAACTGTCAAAGATTTTAGAGGTTTGTTTTTCATACATTAGGATGCCATCTCAACCCATCTTTCATCGAACAGGTGTTAGCCATAAAGGAAAGATGACTTTGTGCTACCTAGTTGTTGCGTAACACTGTCAGTTCATTGATAGATTTTATGATTTTCTGTTGTTTCTATTTTCTTTACCGAGGATGGATGAGGTTCGAAGATACACACTGTTTAAAATATGTTTTTATTTTGGATGAAGGCAAGTATATTAGAAAATTTTCCTTTTATCATTTTTTAAAAGGATGTAAACAACCATGACGTTTATACTTTTCCAGTTTGTGTTGATCCTCTCCATGGATCGAATATGTTTTGTGTGCAACTGTCTATTACACTATGATATTTTGCCTATATAATGAATAAAGGAAGATATACCCAAAAAAAATATGTTATGGTTTGGGAGATATACCCAAAACAAAGTGTGATGCGCATTCCTTGCCTACTGAGTTTCACACATGTTTTGGAGCTGCCAGCTGTTAGAGATTTTAGAGGTTGGTTTTTCATACATTAGGATGTCATCTCAACCCATCTTTCATCGAACAAGTGTTAGCCATAAAGGAAAGATGACACTGTGCTACCCAGTTGTTGCGCAACACTGTCAATTCACTGGCAGCTTTTATGATTTTCTGTTGTTTCTATTTTCTTTACTTGGGATGGATGAGGTTCAAAGATACACATTGTTTCAAATAAGTTATTCTTTTGGATGAAGGCAAGTATCTTAGGAAATTTTCCTTTTATCATTTTTTAAAAGGATGTAAACAACCATGATGTTTATAGTTTTCCAGTTTGTGTTGATCCTCTCCATGGACCAAACATGTTTTGTATGGATCAAACATGTTTTGTATGCAACTACCTATTACACTAAGATATTTTGCCTATATAATGAATAAAGGGAGATATAACCAAAAAACCTATGTTACGGTTTGTGAGATATACACGAAACAAAGTGTGTTGCGCAAGTGTTGTGCGGTCCTTACCTATTGAGTTTCACGCATGTTTTGGAGCTGCCATCTCTCATATATTTTAGAGGTTGGTTTTTCATACATCAAGATGCCATCTCAACCCATCTTTCATCGAACAGGTGTCAGCCATAAAGGAAATATGACTTTGTGCTACCCAGTTGCTACGCAGCACTGTCAGCACACTGGCAACTTTTATGATTTTTTGTTGTTTATATTTTCTTTACTTAGGATGGATGAGGTTCGAAGATAGACACTGTTTCAATTGTTTTTTTTTTATTTTGGATGAAGGCAAGTATCTTAGGAAATTTTCCTTTTATCATTTTTTAAAAGGATGTAAACAACCATGATGTTTATACTTTTCCAGTTTGTGTTGATCCTCTCCATGGATCGAACATATTTTGTATGCAACTGCCTATTACAATGTGATATTTTGCTGATATAATGAATAAAGGGATATATACCCAAAAAAAATATGTTACAGTTTGGGAGATATACCCAAAACAAAGTGTGTTGCGCAGGTGCTACGTAGTCCTTGCCTATTGAGTTTCACGCATGTTTTGGAGCAGCCAACTGTCAAATATTTTAGAGGTTGGTTTTTCAAACATCAGGATGCCATCTCAACCCATCTTTCATCGAACATGTGTCAACCATAAAGGAAAGATGACTTTGTGCTACCCAGTTGTTGCGCAGCACTGTCAATTCACTGGCAGCTTTTATGATTTTCTATTGTTTCTATTTTCTTTACTGAGGATGGATGAGGTTCGAAGATACACACTGTTTCAAATATGTTTTTCTTTTGGATGAAGGAAATTATCTTAGGAAATTATCCTTTTATCATTTTTTAAAAGGATGTAAACAACCATGATGTTTATACGTTTCCAGTTTGTGTTGATCCTCTCCATGGATCGAACATGTTTTGTATGCAATTTCCTATTACACTATGATATTTTGCCTATATAATGAATAAAGAGAGATATACCCAAAAAAATATGTTACGATTTGGGAGATATACACAAAACAAAGTGTGATGCGCAGGTGCTGCACAGTCCTTGCCTACTGAGTTTCACGCATGTTTTGGAGCTGGCAGCTATCAGAGATTTTAGAGGTTGGTTTTTTATACATCAGGATTCCATCTCAACCCATCTTTCATCGAACATGTGTCAGCTATAAAGGAAAGATGACTTTGTGCTACCCAGTTGCTACGCAACACTATCAGTACACTAGAAACTTTTATGATTTTTTGTTGTTTCTATTTTCTTTACTGAGGATGGATGAGGTTCGAAGATAGACATTGTTTCAAATATGTTTTTCTTTTGGATGAAGGCAAGTATTTTAGGAAAATTTCCTTTTATCATTTTCCTTTTAAGAGTCAATACCTCATTCAACAATGATCTAAGAGTATAAACATGAAATTATGCTTCATTGTTAAACCAGTTAATAATAAGTTTTGAATCCCCAAATTTCTAAATCCTGTTGCAAATTTTCTCTCGGGCGAAAGTGAGGAGTATTCTGAGGCTATTGAGCTCAACATAGTTGTTTGTCCCTAGGCCTAGACCCATTTTAATTTTATAATTGTGTGTTTCGGAAATTTGGAGGATAGCTCCCCCGCCACAACCCTGTATGTTTGAGGCCCCGTCGAAATAAGCCCATGGAAGGGATTTTTCAATAAATTTTGGAATGATATTTCTGCCCTGTGCTGCTGGTTCATCGATTGGTATGGAGTGATAGAGCGCCACAATGGTGTTTTTTATGCTGGGCCAATTAGTCACCATACCCAGAAAGATCACATGATTACATGCAAGCCAGGTGCCCCAAGCAATAAAGAGGGGGAGATTTCGTTCTTTTGGACAGTATGTCGATTGCCACAAGTTAGACCAGGCCTAAGATATAGAGCTTCCATGCCATTGTTGTGTGATGCCCAGTGTAGTCTAAGTAATGTGTCAGATGTGCTTGCAAGCAGGGCAAGTGAGGAAGAGGTGTTCCATGTCCTCAACTTGTAATTTGCAGAGACAACATCGTGAGGGACCGTGGATAGATCTCCTGAAGTGGATAGTTCGGCTTTTGGTGGAGCCTTCAATTTCCTGAGGTGTCTCCACCACCACTGTTTGTTCCGAGGTTCATGTAATTCACATAGTGATACATACCCCTATTTTGGAGATTATCTACCCCTAGGAGATAAGGCCCATAAAATTTCATCCTCCCTCTCAGTGATTCTGATGTTGGTGACACAGAGAGCCCTGAGATAATTTTTTCCATGTCGGCTGCCAAATTTCCAAGATGTCAAGTTCTTTAGCCAATTTCCAGGCTTGTGAGATCCAAGATGAATTGATACTGTCAGCAATTTGAGAGATGGTGTGGATTCCAGCAGACGATAAGTGCTATTTGATGGCTAGTGGTAATTGGTATGCCTGACCACAACCAGACCGTGCATCCACCCCAATCTTTGCATTTTCCCTGGATCCAATGCTCCAAGCAAGGCCTTTTTTGATGATGTGGATGATCCAGGAGTGTATGAGGTTGGTCCTCTGATCCATTCGAGGGAGGTCTAAGGTGCAATATACTTGAAATAGGTGACCTCTTGCCAAAGACTGCTGGCACTGATTAAGTGCCACCCCTTTTTTGCTGCCAATGTTATAGAAAATAAGTTAAGGTCTTTTAGCCCCCAACCCCCCCCCCCCATCTTTTGGGCTTGGCAATATTCTTCCATCCAATCCAAGCAAAAAAATTTCCATCTTGCTTACCCTTCCAAAGGAATCTTCTGCACATTTATTGAATTCTGGCTATCAAACCTTTGGGGATCCAAGCCAATGCCATCCAATAAACAGGAATTGCCTCCAGTACTGAATTTGGGCCACTGAGATGTTTCCAGTCTCTAAGTGTGACCTATCATGGTCCAAATAGATCCCTAAGAATTTACCAATGAAGCAAAGCGCTTCCTCTATCCAAAATTATAGAGGGAGGCCCGACAATCGCACCCAAATAGGGCATGCTCCCAGCTTCTCCTTGTCTGAGTCAAAGAGTGGATTCCATCACTTTAGCAGCACCGGTGTCATTTCTAAGTGCCAATATTTAGTGAGCACCCAGTTTTCCATCTCTGGGTGGGAAAAGATTAGGGCGAACCACCCCCTATTCATCGTGAGCACCCCAAAAAGTTTCTCTAATATGTTTCCCCATATTTCTTTTATCCAAATCTTTAATCTGGCTGAGGAGTATTTCATTCCTCGAACCCGCCCCACCAGTACAGTCTGCGAGGTTTGCTCCATCTTATCCACACCAATTCCTTCGCTGAAAACCAAATCCCGCTTTTGTTCATGGCTCTCAGTGCACTTGTGATTTTTCTTCCCAGTCCTATGGGTGGTCTTGTCTCAGATGTACCCTTATCCTTCCGATGTGTCATCCAAGTCTATGTTTTGATGTCCTTCAAAGGTGGAAACAAATGAGTGATGCCCTCAAAACAACCCGACGCTGCCACAAAAGGGGGCTCCCCTAAATTAGTTGTGTGTGTTAGTTCATCCTCTACGTGATTGATTCCTAGATGTTTGAAACCAAAATACCCCTCCAAGTTTCCATCATTATCCCCCAAAACGTCTGTTATTGGACCCAAAACATCTGGTGTGACTTGGGATTGTTGCTCCCACAATTTGAGAACCGACGACGAGGGGATAGAATATGCTAGAGAGGCCAGTGCCATTGGGAAGGGTTCTAAGTAAACTGCCTCAACTGTCGGAAAGGATTCCAATAAGGCATATGGAGTATGTGATGATTCACCAATATCCATGTCCACTTGTTCTTTTCCTACGAGGTCTTCTCCCTGAGTCGTCCCACCCGTCCGCTAAGGTGTTAACCCAACCCAAATCTGAGATGGTTCCAAGTTATCTGATGAGTAGTCCAACTCGTCCTCAATCATCTCTCCATTTCGAGTGTTCACCTCCATTCTGAGAGCACCTTCTCCTTGCCGCAGAAAACCTTGTATGTTCTGAGGAACTGGCTCAACTACTGCGACCGTTCGCCGTATCTACTGGGGTCCAGAAGGAAAGCAAGGGTAATAATAATAACCCTCTGTCGAGTTGTCAGAATTGTTAATGAAATGCCAAAGTGTGCAACTTCCAGGATATGGAAGTGAATCCCATGACCGTTGGTGACATACCACCTTAGAAAATCAAGTATTGAGCTCCCATCAATCTTGTTGGTATGGCGAGTAATAAAAAAAATCCCCAGCGCTATGGTAGAACCGTCCCCTGAAACTCTCATCGTCGAAATAAACCTATAACCTCTGCCATGTTCCACTATCATTCCAGTCCTGTGTCCAAACAAGCTCCCATGGAGTCTGTCGAAAAACTAGGGTTTGTTGCAGGTTAGGGTTTTCGCCATCTCTATTAATATTTTTTACCTCAACTTAAATATTTTTTGAATTACACTTTACAATATTAAATACACCGATTATAAATTATCCACACACAATTAGTTTTTTAGCAGAGTATTAAAAAATTATAACACAATTAATTTTTTAATATAAAATATTATTAAAAAATAATTAATAATTTATTTATTTTTAATATAGAATATTAAAAAACAATTATTAAATTTTTAGAAAGTATTAAAAAAATAGTTATAATTTTCTTAAAATAAAATGGAGACTAGGAAAAACATTTAATTAGTTTCATCACCAAAAAAAAGTTTAATAATAGAAATATGACACTATGAAAATCAATTCTTGACCTAAAATTGGCTTTGACATAAAATGGGCGGGAGGAGGAAGTCATGGAGATTTTCGGGATTAATGAAAATTTTCATAAAATAGGGCCGGAGGAGGAAGTCATGGATATTTTCAGGATTAATGAAATTTTTCATAAAACAGGCAGGAGGAGGGAGTCATGGAGATTTTTGGGATTAATGAAGATTTTCATAAAATATGCGGGAGGAGGGAGTCATGGAGATTTTCAGGGTTAATGAACATTTTGGGTTTAATGAAAATTTTCATAAAATGGGCAGAGGATACTCACTCAGCTTTCTGGACGACTCACTCTGCGATGTGAATGCTGGTGAATGCATTTGGAGACATCCTAGTAATGCTACAACCTGCAATTATGTCTTGGTTATTGAAGGGTGATTGAAGTGAGTGACGGGGCAGACAGACAGCTTCCTAGGCGACTCACTCAGCGATGTGAATGCATTCAGAGACATCCTGGATTCCTTCTGTAATGCTACAAGTATGTCTCAGTTATTGAATGGCGATTGAAGGGAGTGACGGGGCAGACAGAGAGCTCGAGATTACCCTTGAACCGCATTTTAAAAGGTAAATTCATAAACTACATTGCATCAATTACTTGGCACTATATGCAATTTTTTTATAAATATCGAATTGATGTAATGTATCGTGCTTTTTCAATTGAATTCATTTTGTGTCTTGTTTCACTTCGCTTGACCTTCTGCTCCTAGTACTAGGATTCACCTTTCTCCATTTTTATTTCCCACACTACGTTTCTTTCAACTTAAGACGGAAATGTATAAAAATCACAACCCTTTTAAAATGAACATTGTAGCCTATGACACAAACTAGAGGGTCCATCAGTAAAGGGTGGGAATCACACCTAAAAGATAGTAGCCTGGTGGACCTGTGTGTGTTGGTGAGAGTCAACAGTCCGTGTCAACACTAGTGCAGTGCCTTACTCTAACCATCATACTATAGGACACAGAAAAACTAAAAATATCTTGAAAAACCAGCTATGTTGCTTTTCCTATTCCATTTTTGAAAACGTCATTAGATGATTTTTATAAGAAGTTGGTTTAACACAAGGGAACTATAAATTTAAATGATCAAGTTTATTATTTTTCTAATCATTGTATGCCATATGATTGTTTAATTCTTGAGTGAGAATTTTCAATTTTGAATCATGAATGTCAAATTGAAATTGTGTACTGGTGAAACATTGAATGACAATAACATTTTAGTTGAGTTTTTAATTTCTAAATATTTTCATGTATAGAAATTTCATATGTATACCGTGGTCCCCTAACATCCCCTCACCCCCTATTTCCTAAGCATCACACATCTATCGATAGAAATGTACCTTGGGGGCTTAGTTTTAATATCATGATTACATCACTATAATTTAGTATGCAATTAAGTGCTTTCCATGTAACTACAAACAATACAACATACACCTTGAATAGAATTGTGAGCTGAAAAACAAATAAAACAACAGAATCGAGTACACATAATGAATACATTAAACTAAGGATATCCCATACTACACATGATGGAAGTATCAAATTTTTCCTGGCTATCTCTGCCCCTTGAGAAAAATGTTCCACATCAAGAAATCAAGCTAACCATATATTCCTAGTGTCTTCTTATTTCACCAAAAAAGAAAGGCAAAACCAACTTTGCCAGTATTTCATCATGCTAGACTCAGTCACAATATGGTAGAGTCCAACTATGACTTACAATACCAACCGAGGAGAAAAACCCCAAAATCAGTATTGTAGTACCACACCAGCCACATCCACATTCAAATTTGGGCAATGTCTAGCCCTCCATACAAATTGAGCTATATGGAATTATGTACAGCTATAATGCATATTTCTCAATGTAAATATGCTCGAAAGATTGCCTATGATGTATTAAAACTCCAAAAAGAATGCTTCTCTTTGAATATGCAAGTATTAATCTAATGACTTACTTAATGTAGATGTATGCCAAATCTTCCCAGTTTATCAATGAGGAGTCTACTTTATTGAGTATCAATATCAAAGTTCTTAGTAAAACCTACGATACCATTTCCTTTAATAATCAATCCACTTAGAAAATCCATGACATAGCCTTACAAATCACAGAGATCATTACCCAGGCCTGCCAAGATCTCCTTCACCTCATGACACATTTCATTTCCAATAATAAAGGTAATCTTCCAGATCCTAAAATGGCCAGGTTATTCCTACTTTTCTTTTGATTGACCCTCTTACCCCTCATGTTTTATGAGGCCTTGATCCACATTGAAGACCTCCCCAAGCAGCCTCCATATGGAGGAGGTTAGCTTGACAACCATTTTTGTTGCTCTTTATGCCTTTTCTTTATTGTGAATCATCTTTTGAGGTGTTACTTCACATATTTGGGGGCACCTTTTGAAGTATTTATCCACACACTTTCATGCATATTTGTTTGCTTGAGAGAACAGTTCACATCTCCCTAGGCACAAGCACATATGTGGAGGCATGCCACATCAACAGGGGCTACAATCAAATAAGTGTCTTGCATTCTTGGCTTCATATGATGTCACATTGCGATGCTGCATGAATTTAGAGACTTGGTTGGTGGAGCACTAGGCTTAGTGACAGATGCTTTAACAATTGGTTGCATTCCCATTTTTTAGGATTGCTCCACTTTGTGGCACATAATATGAGGGGATGATATTCTTAGTCCATGGTACTGAGATGGTTTGATGGTATTGGAACATGGATTCATGTCATTTGGCACATAGTTTTGGGTCCCCAAACTTATTTTATGAGAAGGGCTCCACCTCTCATGAACATTTGTCTAGAGTGCTCCACTTCTATTGACTTGTTTGGAGAAGATATGGTTACTATGCACATGGACCAATACTCTTTGCACATTTATTTAGGCCGACGTCCTTGAGGATATTGTTAGAACAACCAAAGGACCATTATTGCACACTTATTCACGAGATCCATATTTTTGGGGACATTATTGTTCACTAGAGAGAAAACCATACTTGATCATGCTACTTTTAGCACATTTTGTGCATCTCTAGGTTGTTGACCCCTTCACATAGTGGAGTGCTCCATTCATTTTTTACCATTAGCACATTTTGAGAGATCCCTTGACTAGCACTCTAGAGGAGAACAATGCACAATATTCCAATATGCTTATAACATGGTCGGACAAGCCAATGCTAAGAGGGCATCTTGCTTGAGAAAAGGACAAGTGGCATCCCACTTAATCATCCTAGAACTTTATTATGTATTTTTTACTTATCTTTAGGAGCCTGTTAGGAGATACATTATATTTATTCACCCAGATCTAGGATTTCTTAATTATTGTTTCATTGTTGAGGATTTTGAGCTCGATCTAGGTATAAGAGAAGTACCTTCACTTACCTAAGTTTTGAAAGGAAAATGAATGATCGAGTGTATTTGTTCGTGTAAGGTTTTTCATTTTTGAATCCTTATTGTTGTTTCTATTGACTGGAAATTACACTTAAATTCTACTGTAAAGGCCTTTGATTAAAGGGAAAAATCTGCCATCTAAACAAGGATGTCTGTTGAGGTGTTTCCTATGATTTTCCCTCGCTGATTCTTGTTATTAAATTGGATAATTTATTGCTATCGTCTAAGTGAAAGGTAGGGTAGATGCTAGTTTATAGAAAGGTCACCTCTTTGTTGCCATGCATATGTATGTGGAGCACCCTTGGAAGGGTCGTCTAGTTAATTTTCTGTAGTCTGAAACAAAATTCATAGATAGATCCTAGCATGTTGTAACATCATTAGCTCTCATCACCATTCGCATATATTCCAACTCTCTAAATATATTTCGTCTCCATTTGTCCTAAGTTCATGTTTGGCACTGGTATTACTTTTGTATCTACCAACTTCCCATCATCTTTTAACACAATTTCATCGTTACTGCCACCAGTATTGGATGATGTTGTTATGTTGTTTGTTTGAACATCCTCTACTCTGGGAGATGACGAAACAAGAGATGTGGGCACTGACCAGTTAGTATTCATGTCATCTTGAAGGGAAAACCAATTTGTATTGGTGAACATCGTCTCTCTCAGCATCATACCATCCTATTTTCTGCCCATTCTGAGAGAGAAGACAACCACTTCTGCTAACTCATCATCGAAGAAGGCATCCTCATTGTCTCTACCAATGGCTCCATGAGCCTCTTCCCCATCTTCACTGTCAAACATTCCATAACATAATACTTGACTCATGTTATTGTCCATTGTTGACTTGTCATAATCTCTTCCACGAAAATCATCTTCATCACCAGTTATAGTCCATTTTTGTACTGTTGATCGTTTGCATGTCCACTGGACAATGTTCGCCACTACATTACATTTTGAAGGAACTTTAGCTATAGTACAGGAGGAAAATCAAGGAAAAGAACGCCCTTTCTAATGTAGCTAGCACATAGAATAGGGCTACCAGTGACTACTTCATATTTAAGAGTTAAAGTTCCTCCATTAATAACATGTGCCGGGGTATCCATCAAAACAAGTGGAGTGTTTGAACCAACCCAAGTATATATGTCAAGCTCAGAAAGAATCTTATCCTCCTGTATAAAGGCATTAAAACCTCACATCCCAGATAGGCCATTTGTGAATATGATCCTGCTAAGTAAAAATAGTAATCTCCAGCAGGAAGATCACCAATTATATATGAAAATTTTCCAAACCAAGTTGTTTGATAGACAGATGAGCATTCCTTCTCAACAATTGTCTCATGTGTTTTAACTTTTCAGCGCATCTCTGCCCATAAAATGTAAATCTTGTTGAAAATAACTTCCCAGGGAATTGTCAAAGGATGACAACAAATTTTTGGATGGCAGTTTGATTGTTTCTTCAATTTCAAATGTAAAAATGATTCCCTTTTCTGAAATGGATGTAGTTGGAGATCATCAGCACAATGCGCCATACTATGTTGATCGTGAGTGTGCATAGCTCTCTGCGAGTTGCTATCCAACTGAGTATCCTTTTGGGACTACAATTCATTAACAACAGTCTCATGAAGAGATTCTATATTTCCACCAGCTTTGTTTATCAATTCACAAGCTTGTCCTTCAGAACTAGTGAAAGTAGACATTGGGCATTCTTCCTCCTCTATCACCAGTTTTTCTTCATCTAATCCCATAAATTTTCCAATGTTCCCAAGCAGCTTCACATCATATTTTCTAAGCATTATTTTACTGCTTTTCCCTTGTCACCTTTCCTATCTCTTAAGAGATTGGCTACAAACGGGTGATTTTTCTCCCCTCCATTTTCTCGTTATTCTTTCTGCAGTCTTCTAACATTCAAAAGCTGCAAAAAATTCTTCCACATTTTTCATGTAACTGGGACCCCTCTGTGAATTCAAATTTGATCCACATGAAGTTGGGATAATGATGAAAGGTCGTCAAGTAGACATACGTTTGCTGCCTTCTCTTATTATTTGTCGATTTGGAAAATTTTCTTTGGGTGACATATTTTCTTTCAATAATGCAGGTGGTTGTGCAATTTCTTCCATGCTTTTAGAATTCTTAATTTCTATTGCAAAAATGTCCTTATCTATTTTAACAGATGCACCATCAAAATCATCAGCAACCACCTTTGTAAATTATGCTTTTTGACCATGTTCTGTCCCTACTCCATACTCAGTGTTTGCAGTAAATATTTGCAAATCACCTTCATTCTTCCTTTCTTCTCTTGCTAGATCCTTGTAGGCACTTGTATGCTTCTTGTATAGCCACAACCAATGATTGGAACGTACCATTGTTGTTGAGTCATGTTCGAGGGGAAACCCTCTGGATGGAGGATTCATCGTCACGCTATCAAAGGGGGTACTATTGTCTTTACCTTCTCCTATATCAATAATACTTTCATCCTCTACATCTGTATTTAGCATATCTAAAATTTGAATGATATTACTATCAGAACAGTTGTCCCTTTCCTTGAGAAGTCCATCTTGTTCCCTAAGATTTAGCTGACTTCTTTTATCTTTAGTATTTTTAACACTGCCCATGGCTTTATTTTACAGGCTTGGGCTTATCATCAATATCATTTGATCTGACTTTCTTGCAGCTAGCCAGAAAAACGTTCCATATACCTCCTTTCTGTTGTGTGCTCTTATCATAGAGCTATAGGGATTGATATTTTTCATCTTCTTTTGATACTACAGCCTTTTTGTTAAATATTTCTAATCTTGTAAGGGACATTTTGCTCCCTTCTTGTAGTCTTTTAATAGTTTCCGGTTGCTGCTCTTCTAACTTCTGCCACGAATTTACATATTCCTTGCCAACAAAATTTTCCAGCTGTTCCATCTTCAACCACCCTCCAGACTGGCAAGAGAGCAAGCTCTGATACCACTGTACTGACCTAGAGAAATTTTGTACTTACGGTTTCTTAATTAACTATAGTCTCCATCAGAATTATTTCCCTTATTCGACCATGAAATAGGTAGTAACTGTGCAATTGAGCAAAATTATAGTTTCCACCGACATTTCTTCGTTCAATCAATGACAAAATCAAAAATTCTTTTAATAACACAATATTAGATGGATTCTCATCAATTATCAATGCTAACTCATCAACCCCTGTAGCATTGTTCATTCATTCACAATGTCACTTGTTCGAGTAAAGACAATGAATCCACAGAAAGGTAATCCAATAATTAGTTACACATATATCTATCTGTAATTTGATCATGTTTATTGATAACTAATAGACTGAATGAAATACCCTCAAATCCCAGTCTATCACAGGAAAGCTAATGCCAAGTTTAAGGACCTGTGAACTCCCTTTGTAAACACTTATGTAAGGTAGGAAGGTATTAATTCAGTAGAGAAGTAGATAAGGGGTCACATTAGTTGGGTTAAAGACCATGTGTATGAATGAAAGGAATAAATAAATTTAGGTAGAATTCTAGAATATTGAGGAAAATAGTGGAAAAAAATCAAAGTCACTTAGACAATCCCATGAAGGTAGAAATAGTTAATAAATGAAGAAATAGAAGTAGGTCAACGTATTCTTGGATTAAATGTACCTTCCTACCTTACATAGGGAGTTCACAGGCCCTTCTACAACCCCAAATCAGTGAACTTGGGCACAAATTCAAAGAGCAGCTCAGTCATTACAAAAAAAAACTGGAAGTCATCGAGGTATGTTTCAGAATTTATGAGATGTGCTTTTAAGTGGTTTCAAGATATTTTCAGAGGTATATTTAGTAGTAAAACTTCAGAATGAGTTGTTTCCCTTTAAGATCCTTGCCTGGACTCTGAGGTATCATAGTAACATAAAATAATTTATATGTCAAGAACTCCTAATCCCTTGGCCTGGTGGAGTTAAGACAACTCAAAGTTTACTATGATCTGAATTCATCAGTACTATGGAAGATTGAGTAACTTGATTCCTATTCTCTAAAAAAGTAGTAAGAAGTATTGTTGGAATTATTGTAGTATCATTGTAAGAATAAAATGCTAATCCCGACCTCTGTTCTACAACAAAACTCTGAGAATTCTTTTGATGTGTGGAGCTCTATAAATAGTGACCTTATCCTACAATTAGGACATCAAATCACAAGCCTAATATCTAGTGATTCCGGCTTCATTTGGACGTCATAAGGTAGTTGATCTCTACAAGACCGAGCTCCAAGTTTCACCATCTTCTATGATCTTCATCACAAAACAACGAAATCTTTTGGTAAAATTGCCCTTGTTTCAAGACACTACATTTCAATGAAAGGTCAGGCTCAGATCTTGTTTTTAAGACCTTCATTCTTTTGGCCCTCTTAGGGCACCACTCCAAACAAATATCTGCAATATTCTGTGATTAAAGTGCCACAATAAGATCTAAAGATTAGGCAGTAAGAGGACAACAAAGTTGAATAGAACCTTGGTTCCTCCTTTACAACGAAGACCTACTCTTCCTATGCAAACTTGTGCAACTCCATTTGAATGGCAGCCTGATCTCAGTTCTAGACAAAGTGTAAAGTAGCTACAAAGTCAACAATTTTTTTTTTTTTTTTTAGGCCTTGTTCTTAATAAGAAGTGTCACTTGAAGCTTGCAAACCTAACACAATCAACCTGAAGTATGGAAATCTGATACATATGTTACAGTGATATCTAACAGATCATCGTGTGCAAACTCAAGATGTAAAAGTGTTGTGTAACGGAGATAGCCCCTGTCACATATATATACACATATCTTCTTCGGTGATTGCCTACAATCCAACCTACATAGCATACTGAGATCGGTGACAAGCACCGTGCGAGCATCTCTGTTTAATAGAAATCTGAAATAACTGAAGAATCCTGTAGAGGATATATATATTTGTTTGAGCAAAATCTTAGCCCTCTTAAGGATATTCTGAACAGTTTTATTTTTGTTGTTAAATTAATAACAAATCTACATACATCAATCCAGTGACCAAGAATCTGACCTGGAATACACTCTTAGTATGGTTTTCATAAAAATTATGATAAGGTCCATGTGATGTGTTGATCAGATGTCTGGGCCTTGATTTGTCCACAACGCAGCGAATCATATCCTAATCAGTTGTGCATGATGATGACAACAAAATAATTGAAGTTCATTATGACCTTTCTAAAACTTCTGGGAGCCTTTTTTGAACTTGTCAAGGTTCTGATCAATAGCCCTTTTGCCTATAGAATGCATCCATGTGCTAAGGATTATGTTTGTGGAGATTTTCTCTCTAAGGAAGACTTGGGATTGTTCATTATATTGTTGTGTATGAACATCTTTACAACTAGTGAACAGAGTAATAACACTGCTTTACTAACCAAGTTTATATATATCAATGCTGGAGTATATTGGGGATGACAGTTTAAATCAGAGTTTTGGTACATATGTCTTGATAATGTAGTGCTTTTGTATTAATGTTTGGAAGGAAAAAATCTTATCATCTTAAGGCGGGTCCATTGGCATCATCAATAAAATATCTAAGTTAAGATATATGGACAGAGACAGTTGAATACTCCAAGTTCTAAAGGGAATTTCTAGTTTTCCACTACAAATTGTTAAGAGCTAAATCATAGATTATAATTATGAAATGCAGATCAGTTCCAGATATAATAGAATCCATGACTTGAAGGATTTAGTTCTCAAAGACCTTAGTATGTTCTTCAGTGATATAATTGGCAAATTGAAAAACATCAGTATGAATATTTTGTAGAATACATGATGGTTTCTACATATGTTGCAAAGCTAACTTTAGCACAAGATATTTACAAATGGGCTATGTTGGAAATGTTGTCATTGATGGCAAAGGAATTGACAAATATAGGAGCAGCACCTAAACTATCCAGAGAGGTAGCAGAGGCAGCAGATGAGACAGAGCAGTAGAATTGAATTAGATGGCAAACGGGAGAGCTGCTAGGAAGAGTTAAGGTAACAGATTGAAGGACAAATTGAATATCTGGCCAAGATTTGTGTATGCTGATGACAAGCTGTGGAATTGTATTAAGTATAGTTGAGTAAATCTGGAATATATATGACTTGTGTAATCAATTTCATAATGGGCAAAGGATACCTACGGTGCCCAGAGAAGAATGAAATTATTGTTGCAGAGTTAGGATATGTGTATTATATGCGTATTGCCTGATGTAATTCTTGTATGGAATCCCCTGAACCTATGTGTGAATAATCTCTGTAATGGAGTCGAATGATGTCCTGTGTAATTGGAAGGGTTGAATGATACTCTGTATCTGATGAGGGAGTTGATGGGAGATGGCGCAGATTAATGGAGTAGCGGAACATTTTGTGACGACGGAACCCTACGTGGAAGAGCGGAACCATGACCATGCAAACAGTAAAAGTGGTTTACGGTTTTCATCGCACCACCTATGCGGAGTAAGCGGTATTTCCTGGATGAGGAGCGACTCCATAAGATACTCGACACGCGTCCCTGTACGATTTGACAAAACCGCTTTTCACTATGCGCCATCACGCGTTATAGTTCGACCCAGGATGCCCAGCGATATCGTTGAGCGTCGTTGATCTGGGAAGGGGTCATCGGACGGTCATCATTTGTTGAAAATGCGCGAAGATTAACACAGGTACAGCGGCCCATCGCCCGTTAACGTTCGGCATCGGAGGTCGAGCGATATGCATATACGTCGTTGATCTGGAAGCTTGCTAATCTAACGGTGATCGGACGCTGGACTTGCGCGAGGTTTACTGCGGTACGATGGGCATATTGGATTGGCTATTGACTATATTTGTGGGCCCGGGGTCAAAGGTTTACCATATTATTTGGAAGGGTTAAAATGCGAAGGGATAACTTTAATCCTAAAGTTCTGTTCAAAATTGTAAATATATTTATTTATCAATGTCTTCAAATTGATAAATAAAAAAAAATAAAAAAGAGATCAAAAAGCCCCGTGGGATAAACTAAAAGGAATACTGTCAGAGGAATACCATTAGCGGTTTGTGGTTTTGACTCATGGTTTTAATAAAGGAAAACTATATAAGGAGAAGAAAAATAAAGAATGATGTGTGCATTGTAAGGGTGATGAATAAAAATTTCTAAAAAGAATATATGTATGGGCGAGCTCTATTCTTAACTGATAAATTTGAAACTACGATGCACCCATGAATATAATGATGAATCTCTGGTATGAATGACGGACGAAATCATGAAGAACTAGTGTGAGTATACAGAAAATAAATAAATCTGATGACCGGCAAGGTATGTCCAGTATGAAAGTTGATGAAATGTGGTCCGCAGTGGTGCTGAGGGTCGAAGCCTTCAGAGAGGGGGTTGTAGCTCCCTTCTAGTGGTAGCTGGTAAACGAGAGCAGGGGGTAGTAGCTCCCTTCCAGGAGAGGTTGGTAAACGAGAGAAGGTTGAAGCCTTATGCAGGTGGGTGCCTGCGTGCTGGTATAAGTCTACACCAGCATATATTGTAAGAAGTTTTCTCTACAATAAATATTGAAGACTAAAATTACAGCAGCGGTGGTTTTCTCCCGATTTGGGTTTCCACCTTAAATCCTGGTGTTCATATGTGTTGTTTTGTTTGATGGTTTGCTCTGTTATTTCTGTTCATGCTTAATGCTTATCTGATGCAATACTCTAAGTAAAGACATAATAAGATATATGGACATACATATTGGATGCAGTACTGTAACATATGGTTTTAAGAGAAAGCAAAGAAAATTGTTTCAGTCCTAAATACTGATTCACCCTCCCCCTCTCAGTATTTTTCTTAACAATTGGTATCAGAGCAGGTCCTTCTGAAAAAGCTTAGCCGCTAGAAGGAAGATCAAGCAAGATGAGCAATCAAGATGGAATAGCATCTATCAGGCCTCTGATTTTTAACGGAAACAATTTAATCTTCTGGAAAACAAGGATGAGATCCTATCTTCAGTCTCTGGGAGCAGAGGTATGGGCAATTGTTGAACAAGGATATCAATACCCAGCTGCAGTACCAACAAATCCGACGGAAAGAAAGAACTATGAAACTAATGCAAAGGCGGTCAATGCTCTATTGGGAAGTCTAATTGAATCTGAATTTGTCAAAGTCATGCAGCTGAATACAACCAAGACAATATGGGACAAAATCATTCTAAGTTATGAAGGTGATGCAAAGGTAAAAAGTGCTAAACTCCAAACTCTCAGAATTCAATATGAGAATCTAAAAATGGATAATGAGGAGAGCATTGCCAATTTATTTTTACGACTTGATGATATTGTAAATCGTATGAGAAATCTGGGAGAAACAATAACCGAATCTACCTTGGTTGAGAAAGTCTTAAGATCTCTAACAACAAAATTTGAGTCAAAAGTTTCTGCCCTTGAAGAAAAGCAGGATCTTCAAAACCTTACTGTGGTGCAACTTCATGGCATACTAACTGCATATGAAATGAGAAGAGGAGGACCTTCTGAAGTCAAAGAAGCAGTCTTTATAACTTCTACAAAAGGAAAGGAAGTACAAAAAACAGAAGGATCGGGATATATCTCAGAAGAAGATGAGATAAACTTTGTAAAGAAACTTCAACTTGGCACAGGACGGTTCAGAGGTAAGCTTCCTTTCAAATGTTTTGATTGTGGAAGAGTTGGTCATTATGCTGCTAAGTGTCCTTATAAAGAAACACATAAAAAAGGGAAGGAAGTAGCAAAAAGGAATAAGAATCGTTTTAGCACTAGAAAGAGTTACTACACTCATGAAGATAGTGATGGGTTATATGATAGTGAGGAAGAATGTGAACAAGATCTTAGACTTCTCATGGAATTTGAAAAAGAATATAGAGAAGAAAAATATACTTTTGTGGATGCTCTAGAAGACAGTGATTTTCTTGATGAAAACAATAAACTCAAAATTTTCTTAGAAGAAAGTAAAATAATCATAGAAACTCTGAAAAATCAGCTTGAAGAAAAGGAGAAACACAATGAGAAATTAGAGTGTGAGGTAGTAAGTCTAAGAAAATAACTTGAGAAAGTAAAAACTCTGAATCTTAGATTTGCTAAAGGATCTGAAACATTAGATGAGATTATCAAGGTACAACGTTCTCCTCTTATAAAGACAAGTCTTGGATATATTGGAGAATCTTCTCAGGCTTCAGCACCAAATTATCTAAAAGCAGTTACAGCTGGCTTACAACATGCTGCCACACAGCAAGGGAATAAAGAATCTTTACAGATAAAGCATGATCATCTCAATTCAAAGAACACTAACAGGAATGTCTTTCAAAGAAACACCAATCAACAAGTAAATTCATATAGAAGATTTTATGATTGCAGAAATTTCTTCTTCAATGGACAATGTTTCTCATATCACAATTTTGGTCATAAAGCTGTTCAATGTGTTGCATATAAAACCATCATGACAAGAGAAGCAAGAAAGAAAAGGATTGATATTGAAACAAAGAAGAATACTTATAACAACTTTTCTCCTCTTAAAAATGAAGTTGAATGTGCTTATTGCAATAACTTTGGCCATGAAGAATCTGAATGCAGGAGCAAAGTTCAGCCAAAAGAACATGTTCCTTCAAGCTCCAAAGTATGGAAAAAGAAGGAATTACAAGTTGAAAATTGTGGCATAGCGTTATTTGCAGAAGATGAAGAAAACTAATGGTACATTGATAGTGGATGCTCAAGACACATGACAGATGATAAAGACAAACTTCTTGCATATAGTGCTCTAGAAAAAGAAAAAAATGTTACATTTGGAAATGATACTCCTGCGGTCATTAAGGGAAAAGGGTATGTTTTTCTAAAAGAAAAGGTGAAAGCTAATGAAGTCATGTATGTGGATGGATTAAAGCATAACTTGTTAAGTGTAAGTCAAATGTGTGATCAAGGAACTGAAGTTGTTTTTAGTTCAAAAGAATGTGTGGTACGTGATCTTGATACAGGTAAAGTAATTATAAAAGGAAAAATAACTCCAAACAACCTGTATATATTGAAGAACCCCAAAGAACAATGTTATTTGAGTAAATCTTCAGAAAATTGGCTATGGCATAGAAGGTTGGGGCATCTGAGCTTCTCTCAAATCAACAAATCAAGCAGACTTAACGTTGTTCGTGATCTTCCCAATATTACTCTACCTGAAAATATCATATGCAAATCTTGCCAATTCGGCAAGAAAACCAGGGTACAATTTAATGCCAAGGAAGGATCATCAAGTAAGCCTCTTGAACTCATTCATACTGACATATGTGGACCTATGAGGAAAATTCACCACGTGGTGAAGAATACTATATCTTATTTATTGATGATTTCTCTAGAATGTGTTGGATTGGGTTGATCAAACACAAAGATGAAGCATTTGAAAAATTTCATATCTTTAAAGCACTGGTGGAAAATGAATTAGATCTAAAAATCAAGTGTCTTAGATCTGATCAAGGAGGAGAATATACATCAAATGAATTCCTTGAATTTTGTGAACAACATGGCATAAAGAGCGGAGTTCTGCGCGGCGACGCTGCGCAACGGAGATAGGCGTTGCGAGAGAGAATGAGCAGAGCAGGTCAACAAATGGCTAGAGCCATGTGATGATTCGGAACACACGACACATTTTGGGGAGAAGCGGCACATACGGCGGTAAATAGCACATACGGCGGTAAACATTCTCAACAAAGCACATGTTCATGTAAATAGTGATAAAACTCCATATGAACTCTGGTATGGTAATCCTCCCACTATAAAGCATTTTAGAATTTTTGGGAGAAAATTCTTTATCAAGAATAATGACGAAAAACTTGGCAATTTTGAACCCAGAGCAGATGAAGGAATATTTCTTGGTTACTCCTCTAGGATTAGGGCATATAAATGTTACAATAAAAGACTTCGGAAGATTGTTGAATGCATTGATGTTGTTATTGACGAGTCTCCTGCAGCTCCAAAAGAAGAAAAGAAAACAATAGATGAAGATGATGATGACACATATCCTTCTACATCAAATAGTAATGATACAAACAGTGAACCCAGTGAAGAATACGAAGAGGATTTGTCTGAAAAGGCTCCATCTAGATATGTTCAAAAGAATCATCCAGAATCTCAAATTTTGGGAGAAAAGGGATCAGGTGTACAAACAAGAAGGACTCTTGTGGTTCTTCTAGCAATGCAGCATTCATCCCTCTTGAACCTCACAGTGTCGATCGAAGCTAAACGAAAGTGAATGTTGGATTCAAGCCATGAATGAAGAGCTTGATCAAATTGAAAAGAATCACAGCAGGAATTACTACGAAGACCTCATGACAAAAATGTCATTGGAACTAAATGGATATTAAAAAACAAGTTAAATGAGAATGGGGATGTTATAAGAAATAAAGCTAGACTTGTTTTCAAGGGGTATGCTCAACAAGAAGACATAGACTTTGAAGAAACTTTTTCTCCTGTAGCTAGACTTGAAGCCATAAGAATGTTGCTTGCTTTTTCAAGCTTCCAACAAATCAAAGTTTATCAAATGGATGTTAAATCTGCGTTTCTCAATGGTGATCTAGAAGAAGAAGTTTATATAGAACAACCAGAAGGATTGATTTTGGGAAATGATGAAAAACTTGTTTGTAGACTTAAAAAGGCTCTATATGATCTCAAACAAGCTCCAAGGGCATGGTATTATCGTCTCGACAAATATCTTCATCAACAAGGATTTTCAAAGGGGTCTGCTGATAGCAATTTATACACAAAAACTGAAAATGATAAACTATTGATTGTGGTTGTATATGTTGATGATATCATCTTTGGAAGTAATGAAGAATCTATGAGTCAGAAATTTTCTTCTATTGTGCAGCAAGAATTTGAAATGTCTTTACTTGGGGAACTAACAATCTTTCTTGTTTTGCAAGTGCAACAAACAACAGATGGCATATTCTTATCACAGCAAAATGCCTCAAGCAAATCCTAAAGAAGTATGGCATGGATGATTGCAAACTTGTAAGTACACCAATGATAACTAGATGTAATCTCAGTTCTAATGATGATTCCCTCACGGTGAATCAACCAGAATACATATCTATGATAGGAAGTCTACTTTATCTCACTGGGACAAGACCAGACATCATGCATGCAGTTGGGATTGTTGGACGATTCCAAGCTAATCCAAAAGAGTCTCATCTTCAGGCTGTGAAAAGAATATTCAAATATCTACAAGAAACTCAAGACTTTGGACTATGGTATCCAAAGAATGTTGATCTTACTCTTCATGCATACACTGATGCAGATTGGGTTGGAAGTGTTGATGATCGAAAAAGCACTAGTGGTGGTGCATTCTATATGGGGCCCCGGTTAGTATCTTGGTTCAGCAAGAAGCAAAACTCCATTGCCTTATCTACAGCAGAAGCAGAATATGTGGCTGCAGCATCATGTTGCACTCAACTTCTCTGGATGATGCAAACCTTACAAGACTTTCAAATCAAATGTTCACCTCCTATCTCCATTATGTGTGATAATACAAGTGCTATCAGTATCTCAAAGAACCCTGTTATGCATTCCAAGACCAAGCACATTCCCATCAAATATCACTTCTTACATGAACAAGTGCTTGAACAAAAGGTGAAATTGGAGTATGTTTCCTCCAAAGAACAAGTTGCTGATATATTTACCAAACCTCTACCCAGGGAAGCGTTCGAATATCTCAGACAGAAACTGGGAGTAGTCTCTGCCAAGCAGAGGATCAGGTGTACTTAAATACAGAAGATTAAATTGGTTGTGAGGAGTTGTTACGCATCTCTGAATACACAGGCTCACGGGGAGCATTGGTCATATGAAAAGGATGGATTGTTGGTCATATTATCTTTGAAGATGTAGCATGATCTCAGGGGGAGCATGGCATTATCGGTTCATAGGATCTTGATAATAATCTTTGCCATTGATGTCAAAGGGGGAGGAAAAGCAACAAAGGGCTTCTGTAAGGCCATCAGAGGAAGAGTATTGCCATCAATGCCAAAGGGGGAGATTGTTGGAAATGTTGTCATTGATGGCAAAGGAACTGACAAATACAGGAGCAGCACCTAAAATATCCAGAGAGGTAGCAGATGAGATAGAGCAGTAGAATTGAATTAGATGGCAAACGGGAGAGCTGCTAGGAAGAGTTAAGGTAACAGATTGAAGGACAAATTGAATATCTGGCCAAGATTTGTGTATGTTGATGACGAACTGTGGAATTGTGTTAAGTATGGTTGAGTAAATCTGGAATATATATGACTTGTGTGATCAATTTCATAATGGGTAAAGGATACCTACGGTGCCCAGAGAAGAATGAAATCATTGTTGCAGAGTTAGGATATGTGTATTATATGCGTATTTCCTGATGTAATTCTTGTATGGAATCCCCTGAACCTCTGTGTGAATAATCTCTGTAATGGAGTCGAATGATGTCCTGTGTAATTGGAAGGGTTGAATGATACTCTGTATCCGATGAGGGAGTTGATGGGAGATGGCACAGATTAATGGAGTAGTGAAACATTTTGTGACGACGGAACCCTGCGTGGAAGAGAGGAACCATGACCGTGTGAACAGTAAAAGTGGTTTACGGTTTTCATCGCACCACCTATGTGGAGTAAGCGGTATTTCCTGGATGAGGAGCGACTCCATAAGATACTCGACACGCGTCCCTGTACGATTTTACAAAACCGCTTTTCACTATGTGCCATCGCGCGTTATAGTTCGACCCAGGATGCCCAGCGATATCGTTGAGCGTTGTTCATCTAGGAAGGGGTCATCGAACGGTCATCATTTGTTGAAAATGCGCGAATATTAACACAGGTACGGCGGGCCATCGCCCGTTAACGTTCGACATCGGAGGTCGAGCGACATGCATATACGTCGTTGATCTGGAAGCTTGCTAATCTAACGGTGATCGGACGCTGGACTTGTGCGAGGTTTACTGTGGTACGATGGGCATATTGGATTGGCTATTGAATATATTTGTGGGCCCGTGGTCAAAGGTTTACCATATTATTTGGAAGGGTTAAAATGCGAAGTGATAACTTTAATCCTAAAGTTCTGTTCAAAATTGTAAATATATTTATTTATCAATATCTTCAAATTGATAAATAAAAAAAATAAAAAAGAGATAAAAAAGCCCAGTGGGATAAACTAAAAGGAATACTGTCAGAGGAATACCATTAGCAGTTCATGGTTTTGACTCATGGTTTTAATAAAGGAAAACTATATAAGGAGAAGAAAAAAAAAGAATGATGTGTGCATTGTAAGGGTGATGAATAAAAATTTCTAAAAAGAATATCTGTATGGGCGAGCTCTATTCTTAACTAATAAATCTGAAACTACGATGCACCCATGAATATAATGATGAATCTCTGGTATGAATGACGGAAGAAATAATGAAGAACTGGTGTGAGTATACAGAAAATAAATAAATCTGATGACCGGCAAGGTATGTCCAGTATGAAATTTGATGAAACGTGGTCCGCAGTGGTGCTGAGGGTCGAAGCCTTCAGAGAGGGGGTTGTAGCTCCCTTCCAGTGGTAGCTGGTAAATGAGAGCAGGGGGTAGTAGCTCCCTTCCAGGAGAGGCTGGTAAATGATAGAAGGTTGAAGCCTTCTACAGGTGGGTGCCTGCGTGTTGGTATAAGTCTGCACCAGCATATATTGTAAGAAGTTTTCTCTACAATAAATATTGAAGACTGAAATTACAGCAGCGGTGGTTTTCTCCCGATTTGGGTTTCCACCTTAAATCCTGGTGTTTATATGTGTTGTGTTGTTTGATGGTTTGCTCTGTTATTTCTGTTCATGCTTAATGCTTATCTGATGCAATACTCTAAGTAAAGACATAATAAGATATCTGGACATACATATTGGATGCAGTGCTGTAACATATGGTTTTAAGAGAAAGCAAAGAAAAATTGTTCAGTCCTAAATACTGATTCACCCCCCCTCTCAGTATTTTTCCTAACAGGCTATTGAGAAAAGGTGGAGGAAGTTGCTATTGATGCTGACAACCTTATATTGCATACCGATAGGGTCAACAAATCATTTTGATGATTATTTATGTATTGATTATGAGCACAGAAGGATCCATACAAAATATAGGACAGGTTTCTAGTTGCTTGATGATTATGTTCTGGGAATGTCAATTTTCCTACTTTCAGAGGGACTTATGGACAATCCATCATAATTGGATTAATGAGACGCAACTAATGATGAAGTTTGCATGTATATCTAAAGCAAGTCTTCAGAGGGAGCTTTAGAGATGACTATGACCCAAGCAGTATGACAGGAAAAGTAGCTAAGACTTGGGAGAAATGATTGAAAATGTAGTTTTAATAATTTTTGATATAAGTCTTTCATAGCCTGATGAAATGGAAAAACCACTGATCCCTTGTTTTCATGTGCCTCATTTATTGATAGCTGCTCAGATATTCTGATATTGTATCGGTTAGCAAAATGATGATACGTTACTTGATTCTGTTGCTTTGTGTACTCCATTAAAGCTGAATGCATGACTTACTATGAAGCCACTCTATTGAAAAATCTCTTCAGTGAGCCATTTGTGCACTTTGTCATTGCAAAAGAATATTCCGAGAATCCAGTATTTCACATACCTCTCCATATGGCACAACAAAGGACATTCTTGTTGTAAGACATGTTTTGAGCAAACATATCTCATGATGAGCAGGTTGTCCGATGGACACTGTGTACCCTGAAAAGACCAGTTTAGGTTATGGTCTTCCCGAGTACAAAGGAGTAAGAACAGTTGCAGAGGATTACTAAGTACTATCAAAGTCTTCTTTGTAAATCAATATGTTTGCTATACATTTGTACATTGCTGAATGGAGCAAAGATTCTCCCACTGATGCAGTTTTGATTTCCAGGAAGGAACTTGGCACTATTCCCTATATGAAGGGATTATTTGTTGAATAATTGAGCTCTAGGAACTCCTGGGGGCTTGGGGTACTTATTAAGTTATAAGCGACCATAGGGTGAGTGTTTCACCTTCCCCTAGTGGTGCGCTATGCATAGGGTGAGTGGTTCACCTTCCCTGGGATACCCCATGATAGTTGACATGTGTGTAGGGTGAGTGGTTCACCTTGCCCTACAGTTAATGACATGCATAGGATGAGTGGTTCACCTTCTCCTGCGGGTACCCCAGTGAGAGATGCATATAGGCATCTGTTGACATGTCGATGGGATGTGGTTCATCCTTTCCCCACATGTAGGATGCTCATTCCTATGATTGATGGATGACATGTCAGTGGGATGTGGTTCGTCCTTTCCTCACGTGTAGGATTCTTCCTACTATTGTTGGTTTGCATGCATGTAGGACGTGGTTCTTCCTTTCCCTACTCTCGGTGTTTTGCATGCCTATAGGAGGTGGTTCATCCTTTCCCTACGATGATTATGATGTGTGACTGTAGGAAGTGGATCATCCTTTTCCCTACGTGTGATTATGATTTGTGTTTGTAGGATGTGATTTCACCATTCCCTACGAGTGGTTGTGAGCAAGATGTGATATGTTCTTTCCCTGTTGATGTTCTTGCATCATCCTACCCATGAAGTCTGGGACACATGGGAAGTACCTCTCAGATGGCCAATGAGTTTGGAAATGAGGATAGGGACCATAGTACTACCGATGGATGCATTGTGTACTGTCATACTCCCTATGCTAGGATGTATGGTGTTCAACAAAGTAATCTGGTACCAATTGAGGTTCTATCTCCGAACTAACTTTTGTCAATAGAGAGTGGCAAGGTCTTATGACTCACTTTTGATCAATTTTTCTTTATTATTCATATCATTGTTCAACAAAGTAGAGCAGAGCAAAGATGAGATTCAGAGATGGTTCATGATGGATGGATTGGCAGGTGTAATTCTCACTAGTTGAGAGGGAATGTTAAAATTGAAAACTAGAGCCAAATTCCACTTTGTACCACTCCTATGAGGAAGATGATCGCAACATTGGATTCCTCTTTTCGAGAGGATAAAAATTGACCTAAAGATCACTAAATTTGGATAAGGAAAAGTATTCATTCACTCAAATGAAATTTCATAAGGCATGACCTTATTTAGGCGAGAAAAATTGAAAATTAAAAATTTGAATTTCCCTCCTCGAGTAATCAAGTCAACCTACCAGAGAAGGATATAAATAACCTATTCGAGGCACTTTGATATTCATTCTTCTCTCTGAAGTAGCTGTAGAAGAAGGTGATTTCCAGCGAAGGAGATGAAGGCAAGGTTGGGTTCAATTTAGTCATCTTCAAGGGTAGAGTTCCACAAGATGGAGGACGAGATTAGTTTGGGCACATTTATGATTTGTCTTGGGAATTTTATCTTCATCACAGGTCTGAGTTCAAGTAGATAGAAGCCACACCTGTTAAGGGTGATTTTGATGACAGTTTGGGATTTTTGTGAAGGTGTCATTCTCCTTGAAGCCATCTGCACTAGTTTGGGTCACCTACAACTAGGCCACAAGGCTTAAGAACCCTGTCCTAGAGGCCGAGAACTTACAACAAGAAAGCCACAGTCGGGGTTGCTTTATCATGAGGCTATGTAGTGAGTTTTGAAGCCTAAAAGAAGGCTTATGGGCTACCAGCATTTGAAGGGATTGGTTGAAGGTAATATGAAGTCTAGTAAAGGTATTTAAGGCTGTGAATGGGGTAGTTGCTGACTATGTTTATGCCCTAGTCAGTCCTACCAGAATTGCAAAGAATACACAAATCCTTGGAGCCTACACCAAACATCAAATTTGCAGCCTTGTTGGAACCATCCTCTTGTCTAAGGGCAGTGGTATTAAACCTTCTCATTTGAAAGTCATTATGACTTTGAAGTATTGTATTCTCTCTCTCTGTTGAAGATTTTACATTCATGATAAGAAGAATTGATAAGGGTTTTCCCCATCTTGGGGTTTTTCCCTGGCTTGAGCCATATTCGTGTGTTCTTTTGTCTTGGCTTGTCTTCAATTTTTATTACTTATGTTCTTTCATTAGTTACACTTATGATTAATGAGATTTCTAATGGATTAATGGGAAAATGATGTAACTCACGTAAGATAAGAACATGTTAACTCAAAATTAACAGAATGCCACATGGGAAAACAAGCAGAGTTTGCAGCACCCAGTTTTACAGTTGCTTGGGGATAAGCAACATTTGGGAGGGGAGAACTGTAATATCCCTTCCTAAATAGTTTTTTCAATAGGACCACAAATTTTCCATTTTGCTAATTTTGGGGGCCTAAGATAATTTTGGAGAGGAAGCATAGGACAAGGGGGTCGAAATTTTTGCCTTAGTGGAATGTGGGGACCACCTCCCCAACTAATATGCACTCCTTGAGGAGAGAGAAATCATATGGCCAAGGGAAGAGGTTTGAATTGCCTAGTGAGGGGCCCACAAGGAGGAAATTAACATAAATTATAAATAGGAGAGAGGAAGCAACATTTGAGGCCTTTTGATAATTTGACAATTGAAGTGTTGCTCTAGCTGTTTACCAGAGTTACATAGTGTTATTCAACACAAGAGTTTCCCGAGGGGGAACATCAACCTTTCTTCTGTCGATTCTGAGTACCACCCTAAGAAGGATTCTTCATAAGTTTCAGGAGTTGGAGAGAGGGCCACGCATGTGGTATGATTTATGGGCAACTCAGACGCAGTTCAGGAGGCCACACAGAGAGTTGAGGAGGAAGAGCTGGAGTTGGGAGTTGTAGCATTGTAAAAGTAATTTTTGGTCAATTCTAGGAAAAAATAGGAATATTTGCAAGGGTAGAATTCAAAGTACAACATCAAACTGATTTTCTGGAGGAGAAACTACGTCATCCTACCCAAAAATTGTGCAATCATTGTGGAGGCACATTTGTGGGGTGGCTTGTGAAGGGATTTTGAGAGCTGGGTTTCTTGGGGTTGGTTTGGGGTGCAATTAAGAATAATTTTCCAACCATTTTGGGACATTCATTCCAACATCAGTCACAGTTCTAGTTTTTCTGCACTTAGAGGAGGGTCAAGGAATATGGGGCCATTTTTGGAGCATCAAAACTAAGGCAAACCCTTTCTAGGTTTTTCTGGGTTTTTGATAAGGATTCCATGACTAATTTATTAGAATTTTCTAAGCAGTTAGTTTTGATATTTTTGAGTGTTGGGGTAGCATAAGATGTGCTCTAGCTCCCAAAATTTGTGGAGGGGCTAGAGTACATGATATCTCTAAGACCCATAAATGGATTTGAGAAATTCCATCCAGTTTAAGAGATAATTAATTAATTAATATTTTTAATTAAGGACCCTAAGTCTGACTTAGGAAAATTAAAAGATTAAAGGTAATTAATTTAAACATGTGATGGAAATGACTTAAGTCACACGGATCAAGCTTATTTTAATATTAGCTGTCGATTCAAGATTAGATCACGGCCGTTGGTTTCCCAACGAGAAAAGTATAAAGGAAAGGCTCAGGGTCAGTTGGAGAACACACACGGAGGCAAAGCACTAAGACTAAACTGGAATTCTGGGGCGTGGTTTGCAAACAATTTCCAGAAGTGTTACAGTTGTAGCGAGGGGTAGTATTGGAGAGGGCGATGATATGATCCCAGGCCAAGAGTTATCAAGAGGCAGAGAAGCAACAGTCAGATCAGTGCAGAGGGAGAAGCAACTACGCAGCAATTTCACAATGCACAGGGCTTCAGTGCTACGCAGGTGCTATGCAGGCCCAGAGAGGGCAGCACAGAGGCAGCAGGAGGCCATAAGGGCTTACGCAGGCGCAACTATGGCAACACAGGGACAACGTAACCCAGTCTAGGGTTACGCAGGCCTCTCTGGAGCAGCGTAGAGGCACACACAGGTTAGCAGAGCTGACGCAAACAGCTTTAGAGCTGCGCTGGGGTTTTTGAAGATAGAAAAGGGTTGAGTTCTGTAAATCCCGTTTGAGGGTGTGAATCAATGTTGAGAAACCATCTCCAAAAATAGAAGAAAAGAGATATAAATGCCTTAGAAATCAGCCACTTTGACGGGGCAACCTCCAATACATTACATAAATGAAAAATTCTTGGATGATACAAATTGTAAAACTTCCTTTCTATATATAGGAGTCCATGGGGCCACAATGTAATCCCAGCTGACCTAACAATAATAATTTAAGGGCACAATAATAACAATAAGGGGGTTACACTAACAACAATAAGGGACTATACTAGTAATATAGGGACCTAACATGCCCCTCTCCTTCAAAAAAGTGTTGTCGTCAATGCTTGAGTAGCTCTGGGTGCTTCTGTATAAAATTCTCATCCTCCCATGTAGAATCTTCAGTGGGTAAGTTCTTCCACTTGATGAGATACTTTGAAATTGATCGATTTCGCAACTATCGATTTCTTTTTTCTGTGACCGCTTCAGGTTCCAATATGATTTTTCCTTCCTCATCAAGTTCTGGAAATATTGTTTGAACTCGAAGATTTTCACCTATAACCTTCTTTAAGCATGAAACATGGAAAACTGGATGCACTCGTGAAGAAGCAGGAAGCTCCAATTTGTATGCCATAGTACCAATCTTTTGCAACACCTTGTAAGGACCATAGTACTTTGGCGATAATTTATTATCCTTCTTTGCTTGCTTGAGGGACATTTGTTTTTATGGTTGTAGCCGTAAAAATACCCAATCTCCTACATCAAAACTTCTCTCGCTACGATGTTGATCTGCCTGTTGTTTCATTCGATTTTGTGCCAAATGCAGGTTATCCTTTAAGAGTTGGAGAACTTCTTGTTGATGCTCGATGTGATCTTCCACTGCTTGAACCTTCGAATTTTCCCTTAAAGATGATGTGATGGATGGTGGATGATATCCATAAAGTGCCATAAATGGGGTCATTTTTGCTGCAGTATGGAAGGAAGTGTTATACCACCATTCAGCAAGAGGTAACCACTTGACCCATCGTGTTTGTTTATCAGATACAAAACAACGAAGATATCCTTCCAAAAATTTATTTACTATCTCAGTTTGACCATCAGATTGAGGATGATAAGATGAGCTATGAGCTAATTGAGTACCCAAACAATAAAATAACTCCGTCCAAAAATTTCCAGTAAAAATGGGATCTCTGTCGCTCACAATAACCCTTGGGTTTCCATGTAGCTTTTGAATTGTGTCCATAAATGTAGTAGAAACTATACTTGCTTTAAATGTATGAGATAATTCATAAAAGTGTGCATACTTGGTAAGTCTATCAACTACCACCATGATGACACTCTTTCCTTCGGACTTAGGTAAACCTGTGATAAAATCCATTGAAATCTCCTCCCAATGTTGACTTGGAATGGATAAAGGTTGTAGAAGTCCCGGGGTCTTAATTGTTTCCACTTTATTCTGTTGGCAAACCAAACATTCCGCCATAAACTTTTGAATATCAGATTTAAGGCCATCCCAAAAAAATTCTTTCTTCACCCTGTGGTAAGTTTTTAAAAATCCTGAGTGTCCTCCTAAAGGAGAAGTGTGCAATTCTAAAAGAATCTTTTGTTTTAGTTGGGAATTCTTACAAAGATATAAGCGATCTTTGTACCATAAGGAATCATTTTTCCAACTAAATGTATCAGATGTACTAGGATCTTGCTGCAAATTTTGAATGATTGTCCATACATCTTTGTCCTTCTTCCATTCATCTCTTGCTTCGGTTATCCAATCTGGTTGGATAATAGAAATGGCACAAAGCAATGCTTCCACCTCTTCATTCTTTCTTTAGAGTGCATCTGCAACAACATTAAGCTTTCCTTTTTTGTAGATTATTTCAAAGTCATAACCCAACATCTTTGTGACCCATTTTTGCTGCTCTTCTGAAGATAGTCCTTGTTCCAAAAAGTGTTTCAGACTATCATGATCAGTTTTTACCTTGAAGTGTCTTCCCATTAGGTAAGTTCTCCATTTCTTTAGTGCATGCAGTATTGCTAACATTTCCTTCTCATAAATAGGTTTCTGTAAATACTTTTCTTTGATTGGACGACTTTCAAAAGCAATGGGTCTTCCTTCCTGCATTAAAACTGCACCAATTCCATTTCCTGAGGCATCACATTCCACAATAAAGGTTTTTGTGAAGTCCGGTGTAGCTAAGACCGGTGCTAGGCACATTGCCTCTTTAAGACGTTCAAAGGCCTTAGTTGCTTCAGGAGTCCATGAAAATGCATCTTTCTTCAATAATGTTGTTAGAGGTGCTGCTATTCTCCCATAATTCTTAACAAACTTTCGATAATACCCTGTTAACCTAAGAAATCCTCGCAATTTCTTTATGTTTGTGGGGACTTTCCATTCCTTAATGGCTTTAATTTTGTTAGGGTCTACCTTAACACCCTCGTGAGATACAATATGACCCAGATATTCCACCTCTTGTACTCCAAAGAAACATTTGATGTTTTTGCATATAATTGTTTCTCCTGCAATAGTTTGAGCACCCTGTCAACATGTTGAACATGATCCTTCCAAGACCTGCTGTAGATTAGTATATCATCAAAAAATACTAGCACAAATTTTCTAAGGAAGGGTTTGAAAATGGAATTCATCAACCCTTGGAATGTAGAAGGTGCATTGGTAAGACCAAAAGGCATGACCAAAAATTCATAATGACCCTCATGAGTTCGAAATGCTGTTTTTGGAATATCTTCAGTCTTCATTCTAATTTGATGATATCCTGAACGAAGATCCAACTTGGTAAAATAAATTGCTACATGTAATTCATCCAATAATTCATCAATCATAGGAATGGGAAATTTATCTTTAATAGTGAGATTATTGAGCTCACTATATTCCGGACACATGCACCATGATCCATCCTTCTTGTTCACCAATACTACTAGAGCATAGAAAGAAATTTGACTAGGTTGAATTATACCAGCCTTTAACATTTCTGCAAGCATACGTTCAATTTCACTATTTTGGACATAAGGATATATGTAAGGCCTGATGTTTGCAGGAACGCTTCCTGGAATAAAATGAATAGCATGATCATGATCATGAATATGTGGGAGTCCTTTGGGAGTTTCAAACACCTTGGAATGATTGTCCAAGACTTTTTGGAGATCTGAAGAAACAGATGATTTTGATGTTGGAACTTCTAGCGAGCATAATTGTGCAATTACGCCTCATTGTTCTTTCTTTAGAAGATTTGTCATGACATTAGAGCTTATTATCTTTCCTGGCTTCCATGCAATACCCCGTAATTCAAATTCCTTTCCTTCTGTAAAAAATTTCAAGAAAAGTTCTTGAAAATTTAAAAGCTACCGTCCCCAAAGATTGTAACCATTGTACTCCTAGTACAACATCAACACCTCCCATAGGAATGGGAAGCATTGGAATATTCAATACATATTCCCCCATGGTTATCTTAATATTATGGCATTTTCTAGAGCAATTTATAGTTCCTCCTTTGCAACCATTCCTCCTCCTTTGCAACCATTACTTGACGTTCTGTGCCGAGTATAGGAAACAATTCAATTCCTTGGCTACCTTGCAATGAATAAAATTGTGGGTGCTACCTAAACCAACCAACACTATCACCTTTTTCTTCTTGATATGTCCTTCTATCTTGAGATTTTGAGGAGTGGTAATTCTCGCCAATTCATTACACGATATGGTCGGACTTATTTCTTCCTCTTCTAGGGCTGGTTCCTGGTGTATATCCTCTTTCTTTTGAATATTCTTTGCTCATTTTCTTCTTCCTCTTCACAATCTATGTAAAATAATTTCTTCTCAACACACTTATGACCTTTAGTGTATTTGTTATCACAACCGTAGCAAAGACCTTTTGCTCTTTTTTCTTCCAATTTTTGTTGTGTCAACCTTGTAGGTTGCGAAAGTCTAGGAGCAGTAACACTTCCATATTTATAGATGTGAGTGGTAAGCTTCCTTGTCGCCATAATTTTACATTACATTTTTCTTGCCAGCCTGAATGCCTTCTCCAATGAATCAAGTTCCCAAACACAAACTTCATGTTGGTTTTTATCCTTTAAATTCCCTATGAAGACATCAATCTTGTGTTCCTTTGGAATATCAGTTTCCCTTATATTCAATTTTTTGAATTCCTTAATGTGATCCACCACTGAACCCTTTTGTTTGAGATTTATCAATTGGCTAAAGAAGGTGTTGCTCTTTGTATCCTCATAAAGTGTTATCATTTCCTCCGTAAAAATTGACCAACTGACAATTTTTTTACGGGAGAAAAGCCATCGATACCATAAAAATATATTCTATTCTAAATGTAAAGTTGCAGTGCGTACCTTTTATGTGTTTTTCACATTAGTGTGATCAAACTATTGCTCCATATATAGTATCCATGTTACAGGATCCTTCACATCAAGCTTCTTCATATCCATCTTTGGAATATGGTGGTTCTTCCATCCAACATTAGAGTTTACAAAATCACGATTAACATCTATTTTGTTCTCATCATGAGTTTCTTCTACTATCTTTTCCCCATTAGGAATAATTTCTTGTATCAACTTTGTCAAAAATTCCATGTTTTCTTTTAGATCATTCTTCATGTTTTCCATGTTACCTTTCATTTTTTCTTCCATGTCCTCCATCTTAGCTTCCACGCCATCCATCTTAGATTCCATGCATTTCTTCAAACCATCCATCTTCGCTTCCACGCCTTTCTTTAAAACTTCCATTTCATTTTTTCCTGCTCTTTGCGAGAGCGAAATTTGGTGCACTTGCTCTTGTAATTTTGATAGATCATGTTGTAATTCTTCATCTTCATGAGTCATAGTAGAGTATTATAAGGGCTTAATGGGTGTTGAATTATTTTTAGGAGGAATTTTTAGAACCCAATACTAAAATATATGCTCAATAGGCCCTTGGAATCACTTCAAACTAATTTTTTTACTCAAAACTTATGCAATTCGAAAACGAATACACACCTTTTTCTTGCTTTTGAGGAGCTCGATATTGAAACTGAATTATCTCTGTGATTTCAAATCTTCAATATCTGAAATTTGGAACTGCAGTAGCCCTCTAAATCCTCTTTCAAATGCCATGGGTCTGACCCAATTTGGATTCTTCAAGACAAAGTTATGTCCAATCTCCCACAATGACCTGATTATGGAATGGTTCAGTAGAGTGAATTTGTATGACTTACCACTTGTCATTGTTTTCTCCTTTGGCTCTAAAATTTATAGACAAGAAACTAATGTCTGTGTACTTGTGGCCACTTTTTATAGCATTCCAATCCAATGCTTAGAGAGAGAGTCATGAATTTTTTCCCACGATCACCTCTTTGAGATGAAATTCGGGAGCCTGAAAAAAGCCCTGACTTCCACAGATCATATCTTTGAAACAATTGGGAACCAACATCTGAAATTTTGTGACAATTTTCATCAGGATTTTGGCTTCGCGCTCTAAATATTTCGGCTTTTAAACCTTCATAGCAAAACATTTATAGCGAAAAATGTTACATGACCTTTTTTGGCGGAAATTCGTGAGCCCGCAAAAATCCCTAATTTCCAGCGTATCATATCTTCGAAAATATTGTGAACCAAGATCTGAAATTTTTACACGACGTTCCTCAGGATTTCGGCTTCGCTCTGTAAAAATTTTAGCTTCTGAACCTTCGTAGAAAACAAGTTATAGTGAAAATTCCACGATGACCTGTTTGGAGCAGCGAAACCCTAGAATCCAAAGCTCTGATACCAAATGTTATGAAACCAACTCCAAAAATAGAAGAAAAGAGAGATCAACGCTTTAAAAATAAGCCACTTCGAGGGGTAAACCTCCAATACATTACATAAATGAACAATTCTTGGATGATACAAATGACCAAAACCTCCTTCTATATATAGGAGTCCATGGGGCCACAATGTAATCCAAGTGGGGCCACAATGTAATCCCAGCCGACCTAATAATAATAATTTAAGGGCACAATAATAACAATATGGGGGTTACAGGGGTACAATAATAATAATAAGGGGGTTACAATAACAGCAATAAGGGACTATACTAGTAATATAGGGACCTAACAATCAATCTAGTTTTCCGTCTCCGGAATGGAGGTATTGTTGCGGATTTTTTCTCTGTCGGGTTAACCAAGAAGGTGCTTAGATTTGTTGTACTTAGAATCTACCTAATAATAAAAACCCTCCATCAGCTAGAAGACTGGTTTTCCTGCATTGGGTTTTTCCTAGGACAGTTGTCCAGAAAATCTTGTGTGTCACTTTGTCTATGTCCATGTATTCAGTTTAGATCTGTATCTGTGTAAGTTGTTAAAGTGTTTACTTCGATTTTAATACTGAACATTTCAGATTAATAACTTGTATACATAGGAGAAGTAAATTTTTATTTAACAGTAGGGTTTTTGCATAAGTAATACTCATAAATTTTCACAGTTAGGAGGGGGCTAATAAGGTTATCAACACAACAAAAAATGCAGAAATCACAAGGCCAATGCATATTTTTAGTGGTAAAATTCCAGCAATAATCAGGCATTGATAAAACATCCACCTGAGGCTTGTATTTTGCCTTGTAAAAGGCAAGGTGTGCATTTTTTTTTTATATTGTACTCCAACAATATCTTATAATAAAATTTGCCCATTTTGGTGGGTTTGGAGAATTTCTGTTTGATGGGTGTTTGCTAAAAATATTTTTGTTGGGTTTATTGCATGTTTTTGTTATCACTGTTAATTTTTCCATTAGGAATATTACACCTTGAGAGGCTTGATCTACATATAAAGTCATATTTGAAACATAAGTAAAGTAATCCTTGTAGATCGAAGGACATTATTTAAAGCACACATGAAGAGCCTAGGAGACACCTTCATTGAATAATAAAATGATAACATACTTTGAGTATCTTTTGAGTTGACGGTAGAGTGCATTCATGATGACAATTGAGAATTCTTCAAGCCTTTGTTGAAACAACAGTCACTCTTGAAGAATAGTTGAAGACCAACACTTGAAGAGTTTTTTTGTTGAAGAAATTACCCTTGGAGTATAGTTCAAGACTAACACTTGAAGACTTGTTTTTTTGGAGTAGTAATCCTTGGAGCATAGTTGAATATCAACACTTGAAGACATGTTTTGCTGGTGCAACCATAAAAGTTTTGCTGAAGAAGAAATGATTTTTTTGTAGAGGTAGATTTTAGAGACCAGACCTATCTTGGATACATCTTTTACAAGTATTTGAAGTTTTTAATGGAGGCTTGAAGTAGTATTGAAGTCATCTTAATGGATTGAAGAAAACTGAGAGGGTTGGATCCATAGAGGATTGGAGTCATCATACAAGGTTGGAACTTGGATTTGTAGTTGAATATTAGAATGCCCATTTAGGGTTCAAGCCTTGAAGGAGTTAAACACTTTTTTGTACAAGTTGGAGCCTGGGTTTTTAGAGTACTTAAATTCATTAATAAAATTATTTTCTTGTTGAACATCTTGTGTTTTGGTTTAATAAATTTTAACTAGCATAATATAACAATTGTAAGGAAATATTGATTCAATCCCCCTCTCAATATTTCCAAAACTAGCACACCTTACATTTTTTCCACCTTGCAATATTTTTATTAAAATTCTAGAAGGAGTTTTCACAGTGCAATGTTATTGTTGGCAATTTTGTTGTTTATGATACAAGGACATCTAACATGTGTTAGAGTTCCTTCACCTTGGAATATTCCTACTAGCAATGTGCTTGTGTTTGTGTTAAAACGAAATACATCATGCACTAGATTTCTTTTGGCATGCAATGTTGTTGTTGGTAGTATACTTGTATTTGTGCTACATGTAGAGATAGCACTCATTAAATTTATTTCACCTTGCAATGTTGTTATTGGAAAAATGCTTGTGTTTGGGCTAGAAAATATACTATATTTCTTTTTCCCTACAATATTTTTGTTGTCTATTTGGTCGTTTATGGTAGAAGGAAATCTAGCATGTGTTAGATTTCCTTAACCTTGGAAATGTTATTGGAAATGTGCTTATGTTTGGGCTACAAGTTGTGCCAGATTTCATTTTCTCTACAACATTGTTGTTGTCAATTTGGTTGTTTATTATAGAATGAAATCTAGCACGTGTTAGATTTCCTTTCACCTTTGAAATGTGCTTCTATTTGTGTTAGAAGGAAATATAACATGCACTAAGTTTCTTTTGGCATGAAATGTTGTTGTTGGTAGTATGCTTGTATTTGTGCTACATGTAAAGCTAACATGCATTAATTTTGTTTTACCTTGTGATGTTGTTATTGAAAATGTGCTTGTGTTTGTGATTGAAATTGTTTTAGATATATTTTTCCATGCAACGTTGTTGTTGGAAATATGATTTTTTTTATGCTGGAATAAAATCTAACATGCTAGATTTATTTCACCCTACAATGTTGTTGTGTGCTTGTGTTTGTGCTATGTGTAAATATAACACGCATTATATTTTCTTCACCTTGCAATGTTTTTATTTCCAACATGCTTCAATTTTGGCTCCAAATAAATATAGCATGCGATATATTTATTTTTCACTGCAATATGGTTGTTGACAATATGCTTTTGTTTGCACTAGAAGTAAATCTACCATGTGCTAGATTTCTTTTATCTAGAAATGTTGTATTTTGTTTGTGTTTGTGCTATAAGGAAATATACCATAGATTAGATTTATTTAACCCTTCTATGATTTTATTGAAAATGTGTTTGTATATGAATTAGAAGGAAATCTAGTGTGCACTAGATTTCTTTCTCATTGCAATGTTGTTGTTGGCAATTAAATTGTTTATGCTAGAAGGAAATCTAGTATGCACCATATTTCCTTTAGCACAATGATTTTATTGGAAATGTGCTTGTGATTGTGCTAAAAGGAAATCTAGCATGTGCTAGATTTATTTTTTCCTAGAATTTTGTAATTAATATGTTTGTGTTCATGCTATAACAAAATCTGCCATGCGCTAGATTCTTAAGCCCTACAGTGTTATGTGTTTGTGTTTGTGCTAGAAGGATATCTACCACACCGGATTTATTTTGTCTTGCATAAGGTATTTTGGACAATATGTTGTTTGTTCTAGAAGCAAATATAATATGTGGTATGTTTCTTTCACCCTACAATATTGTTATGTGCTTTTGTTTGGGAGAGAAGGAAATCTAGCATGTGTTATATTTCATTCAACTTGCAATGTTGTTATTTGTGACATGTTTTTGTTTGAGATAAAAATACAAATAGCATGTTATATCTAATTCACATTCCAATATTATGATTGGAAATATGCTTATGTTTGTGATAGAATAAAATGTAGCATGATATAAATTTCATTTACCCTATAATATTGATGTTGCCAATATGTTTGTTTATGGTGGGAGTGCTTATGTTTATACTAGGATAAAATCTAGTATGAAATATATTTTTTTCGCAATGCAATATTGTTGTTGGCAACATGCTTGTATTTGTGCTATAATGAAATATAACCTGCATTGTATTTCTTTTGCAATTCAATATTGTTGGAAATGTACTTGTGCTTGTGCTAGAAGGAATTATATCATGCATTGGATTTCATTTTCCCTACAATGTTATTGTTGGAAATGTGCTAGAAGTAAATCAAGAATAGGTTATATATCTTCCACCCTGCAATGTTGTTTTTTCCAATGTGATTTTGTTTGTGCTAGAAGAAACTCTAGAATGTGTAATATTTATTTTGCATTGCAATGTTTTTGTGAGTAACATGATTCTATTTATGCTAGAAGCAGATTTAGCATGTGGTGGATTTCAAAGGACTTGCAAAATGGTTGTTGGCAATGTACTTGTGTTTGTGATAGAAGGAAATCTAGAATGTGCTAGATTTATTTGATCGTGTAATCTTGCTTATATAAATATGCTTATGTTTGTAGTAGAAGCAATGATATTTATTGTTAGCTTTAATTTGAGGTGCAATGTTGTTGTTCAAAATGGGATTCTACTTGTGATAGAAGGAAAGCTAGCACACATTATATTTCCTTCATAATGTAATGTTGTTATTAGAAATATGTTTGTTGTTATGCTAGAAAATGTGTTAAGTTTCCTTCATATTGCAATGTTATTTTTGAAAATGTGTCTGTGTTTGTGATAGAAGTAAATCTTGCATTTGTTAATTTCTTTTCGCAATGCAACATTATTTTTGTAAATGTTCTTGTATTTGGGTTAGAAGGAGTTATATAATGCAATATATTTCTTTGTTCTTGTTCCAAAAGGAAAACTATAAATATTTCACCCTCACCAAGGTTAGTGCTATGAAATTATTGTTCGCAATGCATTTGTAATTATGGAATAAGGATACCTGGGGATTACGAGCTTTATTCTAGACACCATTACACTTATGTAGCCAATGCTCTACAGGAGAAATTGTCTCAATAATCACAATGGTTAGAGTTATAGATTTTTATGTGCCCTTTTATTGAATTTGGAACAATTTATGGAGATCAATGATAGTGCAAAAGAATTGTATATACATATATGTTGTTGTTGGCACTACATTTGTGCCTGAGTTGGAAGAAAATATAATGGTATAGCTTTCCTTTTGGCACAAACACAATAATCCAATCATAGTTATTTGATCCATGGATAATAATGTGATATTTGTATACTTTTGAAGTTTATGAATACATTTATTATTGAGGTATACTATATTTTGCTTCCAATTCAAATGTATGGAACTTTAAAGTATCAAGCATAATTTTTTAACATGTATTTTTTTTCTCTCTATTTTGTTGTATCGTTATGAACTTCCAGAAACAATTTCACTAATGTTTGGATGCATAAGACAAGACTCTTCCTCATCAACATAAAAATCTAGGAACTCTCAAATCTACAGTTTTCAAGGACCTAAAGTTAACATCCCTTTGTGCCCAGCCTCAATAGTATGCCCTTAAATGTGTATAGATAGGGAGTGCTAACATTGCAAATAAAGATTTGTAAAATGCAATTCATTTTCTTTTAGAATGAAAATGAGAATTATCTAGTATTTACAATACCAAAACTTTTATTTGGAAGAAAACCTCTATTTTTCATTTTGATTATCAAGTTCAAACATCAAACATCCTCACTAAATAAATATAATTTCTCCTTTTCATGGGGCTTGTAGACATATTATGTAGCATCAATCTTGTAATTTATTATATTTTTAAAAGGACCATGATTTGGTTCTTCAACTTCTACAAATTTTGTATGATAATTATTCATACACATGCATTAATACTACAAGTGTCATTTTTGAAGTTAAATAGGAACTTGGTGGTTTGATATGAGCTGATATGTGTCATTCAAAAATTTTATTTCGAATAAAAAATCTAGTTTGGCTTTTGATTATCATGTTCAAACAACAAACATCCTCACTAAGTAAAAAAATAATTTCTCCTTTTCATGGGGCTTTTAGACATCCTATGTAGCATCAATCTTGGAATTTCTTAGATTTTACAATGGACCATGTTTTGGTTCTTCAACTTTTACAAATTTCTTATGATCATTATTCACATAAATGCATTAAGTCTACAAGTTTCATTTCTGAAGTTAAAGGAACTTTGGTGGTTTGATATGAGCTTATATTTGTCATTCTATGATACTATCTACATCTCTAATTGCATGGTCCTCATATGTGTTTTTTGTGTAATTTGCATGTAAATTACTTTTTGGTAGTAGACACTAGATGGTGGGGAAGAATGTTTCATTAAATACAATATGACTACCATATGGTGGGGAAGAATGTTTCATTAAATACAATATGACTACCATACTATTTAAATTATTTCATCTATATTACTTTTTGAAAGTTCTGTGTTTTTGCGAAAATATAAAATCACACTTTACATGGTTCAACCTTTTAATTAAAATTTATGGTTTAATTGTTGTTACAGAATTGGTACAATATACAATGGAAAATATAGCAAAAGGGGACTATGTTGATCTCCTTATTAATGATCAAGTCGTTGGGCTAGGAAGGGTCGAATCTATAGAGTCTGGAACTTACTATGTCAGAGAAAGGGTTAATGCATGTTATGTTGCAATTTTGATTATTGATGTCACTCAACCACATTTGATTGAGGATGTTGATGAAGGGGACAAACATCCATGGAAGAACAGGTATTTGAGGCACAACATAGGTAAATCAAATTATTGAAGCATGTGTTCAAATATTATTGATAGTATAATAATTTTTTTTTGAGTAAATACTAACCTTATTTACATTCGTTTATAGGTGCATGTTTCTTCTACATTTTCTATTGGAGAAAAGGTAGATCTTTTGCAACATGGAGTAAAGGTTAGTGAGGGATCCATATTCAATACATAGCTTGGGCATAAAGTGCATGGAAAGATGGTAAAGAAAGGATGCATAGTGGTTAAAATTGAGAAGGTTTTAAAACACGATGTTGCTCTACCACATCCAACAGGATTTGAGCATACACTAGGGGGTGCATTGGAATCTAATGAGATTTGGCCAGAATCAGATTTGGAACCTCATTGTCATGATCATGCCATAAATATTCCCCAAGATAGGGTTAAATTCATATGTAAAAAGGTTTCTCTTACACATGAATGCATGGGAACAAGCATGTGCATTGCCAAAGGAATGCTAGTTAATGTCTGCAAGGATGACATTGTTGAAGGTGAAACACTAGGTGAAATGGACTTTGGTGTTTTTTTGGAAGAGATAGATGGAAATTGTGAAATATGCAGAATTGGGGAAGAGTCTATACATTGTTTGGTTAGAAGGCCAATAAATAAGTTGGTGGACAACAAAGGTGTGAGTGATATTAAGGGTTAAGGAAAAGTTCAAGGAGCCACCCAAGGAAATGGTGTTATGGGATGTTATAGAAGACACAAATCCCTTAAACAAATGGGATGTGAATATTTGTAATGAAAAATATATAAACTCAATTGATATGCATGTAACAAGGCCATATAAAAGGAATAAACGAGCTATGGTTACAACAAAAATTGCAAAATGTCAAACAAATATAGATGAAGAGAAAGAAATTTGACTTTTGGCAGCAGATGTATGTTGTAGAAAATGTTGTTTTCAACATGTGGATAGGAAGACCATTGCAGGTGCTAGAAGGGGTATGAGACAAATAAATAAAAATAGTATTAGGGAATTTGTCTTGAATTCACTCATGTCAAACACAGTCATGTCAAGGAGCCATGGCCATGGCCTACCACCTATTGCTAGAAATGTAAAGGACATGAGATTTAATGGGAATATTATTTGTAAGAAAGCATGGTATAAGATACATAAGATTCCTCAAAGAAAATTCTATAACCACCAACAATATTTCCAAAATGGACAGATCAAAGGTATTCATGGTAACACCAACACATGCAAAGCACAAGGACACCATGGCAGCCATAGAAATATTGCATAAATTTGTAATGGATAATTCAGATTTTTCACCAAACCAAACATGTCAAGTTGAAGAAGATGGAACATTTTCTCCTTTAAGATTGCTTTCTTCGAATTACACACAAAATTCAATGTTAAAAGAGATCAATGAGGCTCTTCAAAAGCTCAATTACCCATCAATATCACAATCAACAATGAGCAAGATATGGAATGCTAAGTTTCGAGTTGTGGAATTTTCAAAGAACACCAACTTCAGTAAATGCAGTGAATGTATTGTGTTGAAAGCACAAATAAACTCAGGGACTACAAAAGAGATGGAAGAAAAGTCACGAGGTAGACTGAGCAAACATAACAAGATTTTTATGTGTGGAAGATATTGCTACTATGCCCATAGAATTATGTCGGAGCGGTTTCCAAAGGAGTATTTGAGCATTATCCATGATAAAATGGATAAAACAAAGAATTCAATCCCAAGGCTATGTGTCAAATCAAAATCTATTGTAGGAACAAATTTAGGTTTGCAATTGAAAGATATGCTAACGCATGGGCATAACACAGGAAGTTTTGGTCATTTCTCCCTACCATTTGTACATATGGGATTGCAATTTACTATTACATCCCTTGAAAAATGCTTAAGGGACCTTGAAGACCCACAAATTGATATGTATGGTGATCTACTTTATGAGAGTGGAAGTTCAAGAAACTCACTTACAAATGCATTACTTGACCCCTCTATTTACTCAAAATGTCAAGTTTACAAGGATGATTTTATATCTCATGGAAGATGAAAGAGTTTAAATGTTGATTTTAAATCTCTTCCTCACATTTTTTGTTACGGTTGGACAATGCAGCAAGTGATAATTAAAATCGCTATATTTTCATGTTTTTATCACTTTTAACTGCACTTGGTGTCTTCATCACTATTGAGGTTAGATTCTTGCCTGTGGGGCACACCCGTGAAGACATAGATGGAACCTGTGGAAGAATGTCTTCCAACCTAAAAAGTAAAGACATATATTCTTTACCTGAAATGATGGATACATATCACAAAATTAAAGAAAAACAAGTGTTTCCACCGACACTTATTGACAAGGTTTATGACTTCAAAAGTTTCCTTAATGCAGACATCAAGGAGGGAAAAAATGCACTAGTTGGACATCTTAATGTTCAATACTTCCAATTTCTTGTACTCAATGATATTCCAGTATTAAGGTACAAAGAATCCATTAAAAATATTGTGTGGTTAGAACCAATTGAGTTATGGAATATAGATGATGAAGGTCGACCTATAATTCCTAGAGGGAACCCATCATTCTTAGCTTCCAAAAGGAATGATGCCTATTTCAAAGAACTAAAGGAAGAGATAACATCATACATAAAAATGTGGAAGGACACTATCGGGAATGAGAATTCACCAATTGTTACAAAGGAATGGAAAAATAAATTAGTGTATTGGGAAAGAGTTCTTGATACATTAGATGGAATCTATAATGATCATAGAATAATAGATGGAAGTGATTCATCTTTTGAGGATTTCTGGCCCAAGACAAGGTACGTTGTTGATGTTGATCGTAATGCACTCCATGTAATCTCAAGTATTATGGATGAAGATTTTGATAATGCAATAGATGAACCAGTATATGTTGGATCCAAATGCAACAAGCCAAAGCCAACATTCAATCCAAAGATTGATGTTTAGAAATGAAAAATGTTGCTAGTTAGATTAAGAAATGAGGATGCATGAGAGATGATCTGGATGGAAAAATCCATCTCAGATATATTTAGGGATAATTAAAGTGAGAATATTCATGTAAAGGTTGATTGGTGGAAGCCTGTTTCAGAGAAATACAATGGAAATTTTTTAGAGCAATATTGGATACCAAATCCTGATGACGCAGAACTTGGCTCTATTCCAATTAATACCATAGTTTGGGCATGGCTGCCAAAGAAAGAACTTTGCAAGAAGACCGAGATAAATAAATATGGTGTAGAAGCTATTATTGACCCACTTGAGCGAATATCTTAAGATTAGGTTTATATTATTCATGAATGTAATTTTATTTTTTAAGGATCTTTTAATATACATTCAGACGCACTTTTCAATATTTGTTGTATATCAAATATTCTCTTCATATTATTGTTGGAGGAGTTTTATATTATTTAGTATTTCAATGTAAGCATGTGGTGATACAAATGACACGACAGTGCCATAAAATATTTAAGTTTTCAAAGCTTTGTTTGACCAACATGACTTCTCACCATATCAAATATGCATAATCAAATTCAATAATGCACTTAAAAACATCATCTTCTAAACTTGGTCTATGAAAACAATAATGGAGTAGCTAATTAGTATTCTATTTAATATAAACTTTTTAAACACTTAATGAAAAAATGTTAGACATTTGTAATAATGTTTGAAGTGAGTTTTCCTTAATATACCTTATTATAATTGATATAAATCAAATTTGTTGTTTTGTTGCACTCTAATTTATAAAAAAATTGATTTTGATCCTTGAACAACACAACTAGACTTGTAAAACATTTCCTCTTATAGACTTTGAAGTGGTGCCAACATGGTACTAGTATAATAAATTTGTACTCAACATAGGAAAAGTAGTTAGTGTCAATTTAAAATGGTTAATAATAGTAAGAAACACAATATTCATATATCGTTAAATAACTTTATAGGTAAGAATATTTTTACAAAATCTATTATTCACGAGTCAAATTTAATACATAAATATAACTATTAATGATAATAGAAATACTGTAAGGAATCTAAGTTTTAGATGAATGTCAATATGTTATTTTCAATATAATATCCTTAAACACTCCATGAATAAAAACTTAACATTTGTAATAAATAGTTTAGTCAATTTTCTCTCTTTCCTCTTGTATTTGAAATTAATCAAATTGTATTACTTTGTTACTATTCTAATTCATGATTGATTTTGATAATTAAAATGATTAGTAATTGAGTCGAGAGGGTCATTCTACAGCCTAGGGGATGTGTAAGTTCGACTATAATTTTTTTTTTGAAGGATCTATTAATATACATTCAAACACACTTTTCAATATTTGTTGTATATCAAATATTTTGTTCATGTTATTTTTGGAGTTTTATATTATTTAGTATTTCAATGTAATCATGCGGTGATACAAATGACATGACAATGCCATAAAATATTTAAGTTTTCAAAGCTAATGTTTAACCAACATGACTTCTCACCATATCAAATATGCATAATCAAATTCAACAATGCACTTAAAAACAACATATTCTAAACTTGGTCTATAAAAACAATAGTTTTTAACACAAAAGTACAAATACTAAATAATAAATAAATTATACTACTATGCTCATTCAAAATTTAAATCAACATTTAATCCCTCTAGGCCCATGTTAAATATGTATTTAAGATGGATCTATGCTGGTATATATTGGACACATTACTATGATAATTTGTCATTAAATAATTTTATACTTAATATATATCTTGCATATTAATCTATTATTCATCAAGTAAGTCTCAATTAACTTAGTTTTTAACACAAAAGTACAAATAATAAATAATAAATAAATTATACTACTACTCTCATTCAACATTTAAACTAATCGTAAAAAAATATTTTCTCATGTCAACTCTAAAATGGTTCAAACTTCCTACAATAGTGTGTAATGATGATGGTGATAATGATAATTATCATCCACTAAGACCAGATAATACGGTATATAAGAAGCCATAAATATATTACTCAGAATTTTATTGTTAATATGCTAAAAAAACATTAAAATTAGTGTTTCAAAATCATCATAATTATGTTTAGTTAAAAGATCAAGAAGGTTGGTAGCGCCACAAATATTTTGAAATTTAAATCCAAATTAGAGTATAAAGTGGATGATCTAAGAGGTTTTTTCATCTTCAACCATATTACTAATGTTGCAAAGGTGATAGAATTTTAAATTGTGTCAACCTTGTCTTAGTAATAATCATAACTGAACACATACATGATATTTACTATATCAAATTATAATTAAATGGGTTAATAATAGTAACATACAAAACATTTTTTTCATAAAGTTAATAATAGTAACATACACAACATTATTTTCATAAGATAACTTTAACAAACTTAGCTTTTAATAGAAACCATAAAAAATCTTAAAAGAGATAATGTAAGGAATCCAAGATTAAGATGTGAAATTTTTGCTTTTGCAAGTTTATATAAATATGTTTTATATACTTTACCATGATTAAATTTTCACCAAAAATGGTGAATATCTACACTAAAATTAGTAAACTAAGTGATTTTATAACTCCACATTTTGAAAAAACTTAATCTAGTTAAAGTTCTAAATTCTAGATCAATGGAATACTTCCAAATTTAATGAAACATGTGTTATATTTCGATCTCTATGTAATATATAATGTCGGTTTTATTTCATCAGCGAATGCAGAAATTGAAGCAATCAATAAATTTGTTCTTTACAATTATGAAGCAACACAACCGTGGGTCGCATTGTACGAACAAAAGAGGATGAAATGGGATAGTGACAGGAAAGAATTCATACGGTTGAATGGTAGAAGTGTGCCTTATCCCGATCATTTAAAAGAAAATATGCCCCAACAATTGGGTTGCTAACCAAGTCAGAGAGAAATGTGGTGCAACCGATCGTTACCCGCGTGCTGAAGAGGATGCGCTAAATGTAGGGATTGGGTGCAGCAACTCGGTAATAATCTATTTAATTTATATGTGCATTTGAAACTTATAAGACATCTATATTTCATATTTTAACTGTTGGGTTATTATAAGACACATGACACTATGATTTTTTTAAACTTTTTTTTATAACAGGTGCATTTATTCCCATCTATGTGGGCATATGGACACCATTTTCGCACAGAAAATGCCGATGCTAGAAACACCACACAAGACTGTGGAGTGGAAGTCGAGTTCGATCAACTAGTCGATCTAGCCACCATGATCAAAACCTAGTACGAGGGACGTTAGGTTACGTCGGAAAGATACAAGAGATCATTGAAGTGGATTTCTCTTCTTTCCAATGTGTTATTTTTAGGTGCAAGTGGTGGGACACATTTGATCAGAATAATGTAAAGGAAGATTGCGATAGTAGGCTCATATGTATCAACTCTAGAAAGATGTGGGATGAAGCTAAGGATCCCTATGTTTTCCCCAAACACTGCAACCAGGTGTTTTTTTACCCAAATGTGTTGGATAGGGATTGGTGGTTCATATTGAGACATGACCCTAGATCAAAACATATTTTTGAGAACTTTAGTGTTATCATGCCATGCAAGCTGGCAGATAATGATCACGGTGATCATGAGAATCGAGAGTGATATGGTACATGTGTTATTTGATCATCAATATTTATACTTTTTAAGATGGGTTTTTTGAAACACTATAATACGTATTTTGAATTAATTGGTAATTTGCATTGTGTTAATGTTAAAATCAATATTTCACTTGATAATTTGCAATTATGGTGATCTCCGTAAGTCAGTAGCGCGGTTAAAATGTATGTAAGATCATAATAAAATATTACAATTACAATTACAATTTTACAATTTCACATTCAATTACAATTACAATTTTACAATTTCACATTCAATTACAATTGCAATTTTAGAATTTTACATACAATTACAATCATTTCACGGTAATACAATTAAAATTTTACAAATATTTTACATAGAATTAGAATTAGAATTGCAATTGCAATTTTACAATTTCACGTACAATCACAATTACAATTACAATTTTAGAATTTTACATATATACAATTACAATTTTACAAATTTAAAATTTATAATTACAATTACAATTTTACAAATTTACATATATACCATTACAATTACAATTTTAGAATTTTACATACAATTACAATTACAATTACAATCATTTCACAATAAATTAAATATTGCAATTACAATTAAAATTTCACAAATATTTTACATATAACAATTACAATTAATACAAATACAATTACAATTTTCGAAATTTACATATAATTAGAATTACAAATATTACAATTTTACAATATCATGATCATTTAATATTAAATTAATTAATAAACATCACCATCATGATAACCATCGTACAAACATCATATTTTACTAAAAAACACATTCAAATTCACTAACATCATCGTGATCATGATCATCTAACAAAACACAACTAGCATTATATAACATCATCACAACACAAACATCAAATATATATGTCATGTGAAATAACTGCTACCACATACACATCTATCTGCAAGCTGCACATTAAATGAACATATCTAACATGACCTAACAATATACACATCATAATGATCACCAACATGTAAATTAAGTACAGCTACAACATGAACAAAAATTACATGGACCATATATATATAACTAAATAATGCCAAAAAATATACAACCTGTAATATAAATGTCATCTATCACCCGGTGGTACATCATCAATAACAATACCAGTCGAGGCCTACTCAGCAATGGTGCGTAATCAATCGTCTAAGCATTAATCGTGATGATCGGACATGGTCGATGGTCCTGGACATGGTCGATGGTCCATCCTTCTCTCCATGATGACTAATGCTCGATGCTAGTGGAGGCTACTCATCTAGCGCGGTGCGAGGTGAATGATGATCACTCCCCTAATCGTGATCATCATATGATGCGTCGGCAGTACTCGCAGACTATCGATTGCATGCTGCGTCTCGACCATGCCTATAACGTGCAAGGGTCCTCCTCAGCCGCATAACTAAGGTCGTAGCTCTACAACATGCCGCATCAGGTTGTACATGTCACGCGGCATGCCTCTCCACATATGTACCAGCCTACCATCGGCTTGTATGTCTCTCATAGTAGCGGGCCTGACTCCCACCTCAACAATCAATGCATAGAGTTGGTCGCCAAAATCCATCCTCAATCTGCTATCAAGCCTACTGTGTCTAGCAAAAGGTGATACCGGCGCATCAATAGGGAGCAGGTCTCTCTGCACCAGCCTCCTGATGATCCTCGGCATCTGGCATATCCTGATCATCATCAGGATCCACACCTGGATCATGTGGTGGTGTTGGCATGTCCTCGCCATTAAAAGACCCAATGTCTGCAAAATATATACAAGTAAAGAACAATAATTAGACAATTTCATTACACAATTTAATAAAAACAAGTTAAAGAACATGTTAGAATAAATTTAAATAAAACATTAATATTACCTCTATCATCCAACGACTCATCATTTGTGGAGAGGATGTTGGCACACCCTCACCAATCCAAACCAGCAAAAGGATAGGGGACCATAATGAAGGGATGCTCGTCAACACTGGCTAGCAACTCCACTGCATCATGCGATATCCTCGTGGAAAACTCAGTCTCGCCCCTCTTGGGCATCATCTGTCCCCACATGTGCATATGTGCCTCCAACTTCGTCCTATGAGGATGTCGAACAAAAATAGGCCTCGTCTCTGGAAACCTCTCAAAAAATAAACAAAAAAGCTCTGAAGCAAAAGGAAAGTTGACCCTCCCTTGTGTATGAGCACGACATCAATCTAAGGCTGTACAGAAATGCCACAAAAAAATGGCAGACCATCTAACAATTCATGGCTCTTGTACTAAAGAATCAACATAATATAGAACCGAGCAACTAATGTATTGCGCGTCACTAGTTTTGTGTGAAATGGTCGAAATCAGAAGTGAGAGGCACCTCACCTCCTAACTAACAAATGCACCAATATGTAACTGACCTCCAGAGACCTAAAAATATGAAGGAGACAGTATATTTGTGCTAATGTATCTCTAGGAGTACACCAACTGACTCCCTACTGCATAGCCAACTGGAACCTCTGGGAATGAGGGAAAATCCACCCCTCTCCTTGATAGCCCTGTAATGAAATATATGTCCTCCTCAGTGGGCGCGTAACACTGTTAGGACCAACCCGAAAAGACTGTTGGTCGGCATTCCACCTACGGATAAGATGTCTCAAAAACACACCATTGCCCTTTAGGGAAGTAGCCTCCTCATAGAACTTGAGGAGGCCTACCTGCCTTAGGATCCCCTGGGTAGTTGTTGTAATAAGACGAGGGTACGCATCTCTCACCCTCTCTTGTGCCTCCCACAGGCGAACCATGTTATACTGGTCTGCCTGTTGTTGTTATTGTTCTCCCTCTTCTCTCCTTTCACGTCTCTGAATGATTGACATATTAAATACAATTTTTTATTAAATGAGACATGTATTTAGGAATATACATATATAATTCTTTTTGGATGAAAAAAAAAAAAAATCAGTGCGCCACAAAAAACAGGTATGCACCAGTACCGGTGCGCCTTTCTATGTCGCGCACCAGCGGCGGTGCACCATAAAATATTCAGCGCACCGGCGGCGATGCACCTAAAATTTTTTAGTGTACTATTGACTATGGACGGTGTCGGGAGTGCGGTGCGCTGCCTAAACTCTACACCTCGGGGCATATAGTTCGGTCAGCGCACTGACCTCTTGACATAATTACATAGTTAACGGTGCGGTCTTTTACTAGGCCACACTGTTGACCCTGTCGAAATGAAGAATGCAGTGCGCTAACAAAAATACCCACCCTGGGGTGGATATTTAAGCCAATGCACCGCATTGGCGCAATTCCACATGGTCAACGGTGGCCAACCATCCGTGACCGCATTCTTCTTTTTAATTTAAAAATAAAACGGCACCTTTTCACCGCCCTAAATTGGTGCGCATAGGGTTGATAGGGTTAGCATCGGTTGTGGTATGGCCTGTAAATTTGCAACACCACGAACCGGTGCAAGCCGAACGGCTCGAGCGCACCGCGCAACAATCTTTTTTTCTTTCTTTTAAATGGTTAATTTTAAGGTAATTTGAAATTCTAATCCGCCAAAAGGATTAATTATGGAAAAACAAGAAAAATAATTGTACATTTGGCCGTCGAAGAGACATATTCATTGCAGAATTTTCAAAAGAAAATTTGCCCACTGGTTTGCAAAATTCAAGTTGGATATTGGTGGGCAATGCACAACAACAGTGCATATAATGGGCGCAATGGGAGCACCGATGTCAGGGCGGCTCAGACAAGGATAAATTGCACCGGTGCTTGAGAGCTTTGGAGCACTGAGAAAAGTGAAAAATGTTATCTTTTTGCCGTATTTTTTTTTTTTATTATTTAACCCTGTTCCGGTGCGTGGGGTTTTATAGCTGCACCGATGCTTTCTCTTATTGAACGCATCGGTGCAGTTTAGGTTGATAAGTGCACCAGACGAAAAACATCCACAAAAACCTCCACCTTCCAACCTCCTTTACTAACCTCCACTAGAAACGGATGTCTGGGGTATTTTTATAAGGGGTTCCTCAAAAAATCTGCTAGAGGGTCTTTTCCTTGTAGTGAATGGTGGCAGAGGGGGATGTTATACGCAACGAGGGGTTTTGAGATAATGGAGAAGTAGAAAGTGTAGAATGTGGTGGTTCATCAACTATCTGAGCACCAAGGAGAAACCCATGGGGTTTGTCATCAATGAGGTCTACAATCTTGGACTTGTGAGGAGTAAGTTTTCTTTGAACTTAGGGCGTGAGAAGAGTAGTGAAGTGAAAAGGCTCGGGAACTATTGGTTCAGTGGTATAGGTAGGGCCCATTGCACTGAGAGAGGTAGGTAATGGCTTTCCTATCTGAGGATAAATTAGAAAACTAATGCGAACATAAGAGATAAGAGGTACAAACCTTACTAGGGGGCTTAGAGCTTCCCAAGTGTTGCGAGCCGAGAAAACAATCTCCTTGAATTGCTTGAAGATGGGATTGAGGACCTCCTCGACTATGCATTTCTTTGATAAGGAAAAGCTTTCTCCCAGCAATGGGAGTGGCAATTTTCCTTCAAATGAATACATAGGCTTATTATGCCAGGCCTTGTAGCTAATACCAGGCCAAGAGAGAACTTCCTTGTAAAAGGACTCTATGGAGAGGGATAAGGGCATCAACTTCATGTGAAAGGTATCTACATTGAAAAAATTGGGTCGGATGTTGGTGGTGTCATAATGGAGGAAAATATAGATAACATGTGAGTACTCGTCTAGCAGTGGTCAAGTTATTCGCGTGATCTATTCCGTGACACTCACCATTTTAGTATACCATACCGTGAAGGTTTATTCATTAATATCTTTGTTGTTGTGGTAGTCAAATAGTCTCCATGTGAGATATAAGAGTGTGAAAGCTTGATCATCAAACACCGGAGTCGATTGGTGTCCTTCAAAGGTGCACCACTTCATCATGGCTAGAGCTATTACAAGGTGGTCGTGAATAAAATAGGTAGACATATTGTAGACTTCTTCATAGGCCTCGAATATCTCACTTAACAGGTAGCTGCACTTCTTAGTCGCAAGGCTCAACAATAAATATTGTATCTAGTGTACACTCACCCAAGTTAGTGTAGTGGCATGTGAATTTCCTAGTTATAACATGGCATGCAATTTTTATTGACAGCACATTAATCTTATCAATGATATCCCCTCTGCCTCCTCTTTGAGTATCATATTTAGTGTAAAAATTATCCCCGCCTTTCTTATTTCCCCTCTTGGAGTTGTTCTTAACGGCAGACGAAAAATCTACACAAGAAACAGACAGCCCTATTAGCCTCTTAATTTCATTTACGTGTATTGGATATTCTCGGTCCAACCATAGAGACCCTCCATACAACCAAATGATCAAAAACTTGGCACATCTCATTGTCGCTCTAGTTGTACCGAAAACATATAGCTTCCTCATATTCATCAAGGAAGATCGTTATAGTTCTCATAATTCTACTTTAAGGCAAGAAAATTGCTTCCATCTTGTTTTGTTGAAGGTTCTATGAAGACCTCATGCTTAATAGAAGGAAAATAAAATAATCAACAAATCATTGTCTACCAGTGAGGATTTTTCATACTTCCATAGGATATCGTCCACATCGGTACTTCGATGATCTAACTGAATTACCAGAATAAAAATCTCTGTGACACGGGTCGTGGCTGCGACTCGATGACTATAGACACTATGAATCGAAGGTCGGGATTTAGATTAAGAACCAGAGGAGCTTGACATTAGAGCCATGGTGACCAATTCAACCCACCAACTTCTTATAATGAAAATTTCAGCATTTCCATGTAGATTATATAGAAATAATTGACACGAGGACTACGATTGGACTGTTTAACTAATAAATACGACAACTTCCCATACTTGATCCAAATCATGACAATAATGGTGACTATGACATAGACCTAGGGTGGATTATGTAAATAACTCAAAAGGCGGGTGATAATTATGACCAATTACTGGGGAATGATGAAAAAACCATAAAGTGGACAACTGAAACCCATCAAGGGTATTACAGGAAATATTTAAATCATAATTCAAAAATACTCTACAATTGATTATGGGTTTTGATAAACGATATAACTGACACATGTGTATCCCTGGCCACAACTAGTTACGATGGGTCGCAACCGACTAGAGTAACAAACTAGATACAAGGAAATTTATTATGCAACTAAACAACTGACATAATTGACTCGATCCTAAACCTAACTATGAACCCCTTTCAGAGATCAACAATTGAGTGAGAAATTTGTTTATAAATAGAAGGGCTTCAGGTGTGCGTCGTTCACCCATCCTAGTGGCAGAATCCCATCGAGTTTTGCAAGCTTAACAAATCTTGAATCTCGTACTTTTGCAACAAGGAACGAACCCAACCAAAGCATTTGTAAATTCTCAGGATGTGTCAAAAACTTGTTGTCATAGAGTAAAACCTGATCACCGATAAATAAATACTTTTTCTTTATGTGTTAATCATGCCATGATTTCTAGGGCTCCTTATCAATATTTTGGTGAAAATATACTTGGAACCTCGCTTCATCCAATTCCCATAGTTCATTTAGTCGTTTTGTAAAATATTCCTCCTTTGTCATCTCAGTAGCTTTAGCAATAAAGAGACTAGGGATAATGAATTCAAATGGGACCATGACTTCTCTCCCATAAATAAGTTGGAACGACATGTATTTATGCAGTCGATTCATAGTGGTACGATAGGACCATAATGTGGCTGGTACCCACTCGTCCCAATCATCCCCATTTGTAGAGTGAATCTTAGTAAGCCGTTTCTTCAAATCTTGTTAAAATCTTTGACCATACCATTAGCTTATGGGTGATATGGGTATGGGTTGCTCTTACGGCGTTGGATCATGAAATTCCACAACAGAGTATTAACAATGTCATTGATGAAGTGTGACCCTTGGTCACTAGTGAGACTCCTCTGGCACCCAAATATTGTAATAATGTGCTAAAAAATGAATCAGGTTGTTGTATCAACAGTCCAATCCTTAACAAGCGCAACTTCATCCCAACGAGTTAAGTAGTTCATTGAGGTAATAAAGTATTGAGCATGAGAATGTTGCGTAGGAGGATTAATATGACCCATAAAATCAATACCCCACTTTTCAAAAGCTTGAAATTCTCAGATAGGGTGGAGTGGAAGCTCGTCCCGCCTTCATGGCCTACCAACTCATTGGAAAACATCACATCTCTTGACATACTCTTTCGCATCCTTGAAGAGAGTGGGCTACCAAAGCCCCGACAATAATACTTTTCTTGCAGTAGCTTCCCCCCGACATGTCCTCCTACAAATCCATAATGGCACTCCCAAAACATGTCCTCCTTCTCATGGACTAAGACACAACACCGCAAGATTTGATCTAACCCCAACTTGTACAATTTCCCTGCGATAAATTGATAATCTGCAACCTGAACCACCATATTCCTCCTCTGGGTCGTGGTGTAAACACCAAGAAACTTACTAGTGGCAAGGAACAATGTGATGTCTTCTAGCTAGTTGGAAACGACTTCAACCCAAAATAAGTCTTTATTAGGAAATTGGTCATCCACTGACCCTCCTACCTCTCCAAACTCCAACCGAGAAAGATGGTCAGGTCCCACATTAGTCTGGCCTGCCTTTGTGATGACTTCGAATATAAACTCCTAGAATAGCAAGAGTCATTTTCATATATGTCCTTCTAGATTAGGTTTATTGACCAAATATTTTAGCGTGGAATGATCAGTATAGAATTTGAACGGTCCCCCAAGAAAAGAATGCCTGAAAGTGAATATACCATCGCAAGAGCCTCCCTTTATGTGGTAATCTAATTATTTTCTACTGTATAGAGCTTCCTACTAGAAAAATAGATAGGATGATATAGGTTGGCCTCCCTTTGTTGAGCGACAATGGCTCTTAAGGTGATCCCGAAAGCATCTATATGCACATGGAATTCTTTGTTCTAGTCCAAGTAGACTAGGTTCAACACACTTGCAACTTTCTCTTTCAAAGTGTCTAATGTATCATCGCACTCAGTGGTCCAGAAAAAAACACTTATAATTTTTCAACAGTCTCTCCAATGGTGTACTAATCAGAGCATGATGGTGAATGAACCTACGGTAGTATCTCGTATGCCCCAAGTTTTATCTTAACTTCTTAACACTTGTTGGTGGCAACATTTTCAATATCACCGCAACCTTGGAAGGATATACACATACCCCTTCCTTGCAAACTTTCTGCCCAAGCAACATTCCAAAAGGGACAACAAAAATACACTTCTTCAAGTTCAAGAAGATTTGTAATTGTCGAAAACGATCAAGCATCAGCTGAAGCAAACTAGAATATATATTCAACAAACTATACATCGTCCAATCATCCATATATACTTCAATAAACTTATGAATATAGTCTCAGAGTGCAACAATCCAATCCACGAAAATACGATAGGGGAAATTTTCAAGCCAAACTACATGACATTATAAGCATAAGAACCACACTCAGTCATGAAGGTAGTTTTCTTCTTATCTTATGTTGCAATCCTAACTTGGCGATAACTAGAAAAACCATCGGTAAAGGAGTAATCTTCATTACCTGCAACATTGTATAAGACCTCATCACTAAACAGAGTAGGGAATGGGTCATGCATGCAGGCATTGTTAAGGCTCTGATATTATATGCACACTTGAATATCATCGAAATCCTTCTTATTCTGAATGATAATGGGACTGACCCACTTAGCTTCATCAATAGGGAAGATGAGATTGGCTGCTAGCATCTTTTCGATCTATTTCCTCACCTTCTCCTTTACCCTAGGATTCAATCAATATGGCCGATGTTTCACTAGTCTTGCGTCTAGCTTCAGAATGGTTTTGGTTTCTCCCAAATCTCCCTTAATCCCCTCGAACTCCACAACTAATGCGGTAAAAATATCTTCATATTCCTTTAGTAGATCAAAAATGTATTTGGTAGCATGCTCATCCCAATAATCACCAATGGAAGCCAATTTAGGTTTTTACTCAGTGCCAATGTTGTGCTTCCGCAACTTAAGTGGCTCCAGATGTGTAGCTTTTGTGACAGGTCTATATTTTATATCTCGCTCCCCTTCCGACCCCTTGAAGGCCAAGTGCCTCAATTCCTCTAGGTCATATTCATCAGAGTATTTTTATTACCTCCCCGTAAGCGACCGCTTCATGGAACCCTGATTCATAGATATGATCAAGAGTATCTCAAAGAATATAATCCTTAATAGGCCTACTTACGGGGAACAAAACCCTCTTAATTTCTTTTAGATCTCCCACAATATTCTCATATTCATCTGACAAAGAGAAATAAATGGAAAAGTGGGCTACCATTGGTTCCCATGTAGTTGCTTGGCTCCTTATTTCCTCCATTACATACCAATCCTGCAAAAATTTTCCCAAGGCATGACTAAATTGATGCACCCACAGTGCTTAAGGAAGTACTTCTTTGGTCCATTTACTTCTACAAAACTGAATATGATTTTGTGGATTTGTGTGTCCCTCATACTCAGGAACACCAGTTGAATAAAACCTCAGGCCATCAAAGTGACACATTAAAGAAGACTTGATAGACTCCCATCCTTGAAGCTGGTTGCAATGAGCTCCCCACCACCTTATTGGTGTTTCTTGAAGGGAAACACCCATCAAGGGGATCTTTTGTGTTTCTTCAACTTTCAAATAAATTTCATTAGAAAAATCAATAACATACCCCATACCATTGAAAGTAGGAAAAATTTGTGCCTCGGTACCAATCCAACAGGCACAACGAATAGTTGCACATCTTCTAGCATGTAGCTCATGATCTCCCTGTTTCCATTCATCTCATGCAACCTATAAACAGAATTTTGTGCTTTGAACACTCCTCCATATAACATAACCATCATTTATGGGTTTGATGTAGTCGTCCCTCTTTCCTACAGTGAGCTAGTATATCTGGTCCATAAGATTAGACTCTTCTCTCTCGTCCACTGACTCTGTAAATTTGGGACATTGATAACGATCCAGCGACTGAATCAATCTAACCCCATCCACTTCAAAGGTCATTGTCTCTGTCATGTCCCCAAATAATAATTTTGTTAAGGGAGACTCCCAATTTTGTAATTTTGTCAAATAATAAATATTTTTGGAAAATAAACTTATGAAAATGGGTTATGAGGGCTCAATATAATTTTAGATATAAAAGAAGGCCAAACTTGGGAGAAAATAAAAATTAAAGTGAATATAAGTTGTGGAGGTTACCAAAATGGAAATCAAACCATGGGAAGAATCAAACCATGGTATCAAAGCATAGTGTGAGAGAAATTGGCCCATGGTATGAGGAAGGGAGAGCAACAATAAGAGGAAGGCTAGAGCCTCATTTTGATGATTCTTTTTCGAATTTCATTTCAGAATTGGAGAGTTTCCTCGAGCTTCTTAGCCAAGTCAGCCAATGTCGTTTAGCACAAGGAATTTCCAAGCAGAAATTCCACCCTCATTTCAGAGAACTTCGAGTGTCTCCCTAGTGAGGTGATTTGGGGAGTCCTATTAAGGATTTCCATAGAGATTTATCGTAGGTGTTCACTCAATTTTCCACTCCTTGGGCATAGAGGCAGTTCGAGTTGCTCATTATGGGATCGACTATTGTGGGTTAGAGTTTCAAATATTTTTCATGTGATTTTCCCTATTGATGCTGGTGATTTTGTAGAGGATTTGCAAGGTAGAGATCAACATTATTTGTGGGCTTTAATTTCTCTTTTTGGGGTTGCGATGGAGTTTACTGGTTATTCTCTGTGCAGGGGTTGAGTAGTAGTGTTTCGTTGGGTATTGGAGCTGATTTTGGTCAGTATTTTGAGGAAGGGATTTTGTTGGGATTTGGAGTTTCCCTTTGGGGTCACACTCTGATTTTGCGGTTTCAGTGACTGGTGGATTCAGCTTGGAATTTTTATGGGTTTTATGGGTTTTATGAGAGGAGTTCGTGATTAAAATTTTAGAATTTTTTGGGCAATATTCGAGGCTGAAATCCACATTATTATAGCAAGAAGAATTTTTTGTTTAGCTGGGATTTTTGCACTATTTTGGGCATTTTGGGTCAGCTAGAATTAGCTCAAAATTTTTATGGGTTTTATTGGTTGGGGTCTGAGGAGCCTCTCTCTCTCATTTTTCATGAATTTTGGAGCAGTTTTAAGGATTCATTACATAGTTTTCCTCCAACAGCAACAACAATTTATGGGCAGTGCATTTAGATATATTGAGTCATTTTAGTTGGAGATTTCACCTACTTTCTCACTTGGGTATTACATGCTTGCAGTAGCAAGCCCAGGTTCTATCTTTTCAAGCCATTGTATTCAATTTCAACTTTAAAATGAATAAAATGGCTCAGTTCTATGGTTGTTATTCTATGGCTCTCTCACCTATTTCCACTTGTGTAAACTTGTGTCTACATTTGTGAAAATTTTTGGTTGCAATTTAGTGCATGTTTTGATATTCATTGTATTTTCTATTTTAGAACATTATTGTGGTATCAGAGCATGATTTTAGCCACTTGTGGGTCTAGATCATGGTAATTCCAAGTTTCTATTACTGGGCTAAAATTCCAGAGGTTGATACACTGGTCGAACATTATTCTTCCAATTGAACTTGTCCCCAAAATGTCTTAGCAAGAGAAACACGTTGAGAAATTTGAAACTTATATTGGGAATCTCACAAGATAGGTGGAGTTGTTCGGAGAATGGGCATCAACAAAGGAAGCCAAAAGGAAAATTGTTGGTTGCAATTTAGTGCATGTTTTGATATTCATTGTATTTTCTAGTTTAGAACATTACAGTGGTATTAGAGCATGATTTTGGCCAATTGTGGGTCTAGATCATGGTAATTCCAAGTTTCTTTTACTGGGATAAAATTTCAGAGGTTGATACATTGGTCCAACATTATTCTTCCAATCGACCTTGTGCCCAAAATGTCTTATCAAGAGAAACGCGTTGAGAAATTTGAAAATTATAATAGGAATATCACAAGATAGGTTGAGTTGTTCGGAGAATGGGCATCAGCAAGGTAAGCCAAAAGGAAAATAAGTTGCAGATCTACAGGTGAAGAAAATGAGGTTGAGCATGAGATTGCGCAGGAGGCAGATGATACCAGTGGGTGTGAGGAGGATATAGGTTGACCTAGTGTGACTTCAGAGTCACCGCTAGAGGAGAGTACTTTGTTGGCACAGGTCGAGGCCTCAGCAGAGAGAGTGGAGCATGTCATCATAGGACCATACATTAATGATATGTCACTTAGCAAAAATATTCCCATCATTGATGAGGATCCAGGAGGCATGTACACCGTTCATGAGGTGCCAGGAGACACTGAGGTACCCAGAGTCATGACCGAGCTTACAAATGTTAGTCACGCAGTACAATTTCATCAATTCTTGGTTAACCATATAACATTGAAAATAAAGGCCATTATAGTCTGAGAGACCATTTTGCAGCAAAACGAGGAGCTGGAGGGCATGAGAGTAGTTTCTGCCAAGTCAGTGGTTAAGCTGGCTTATTTTGGGGAACGGTTGGATTTTTTAATGGTATAAATAAAGGAATAAAAGTTCGAGCATTAGAGCGACCCTCTTTAGGCATGGATCTTGAAACACTAATAGGCTACCTCTCCACATTGGTGAGAGGGACGAAAATTTACCTATTCAGAGTATATGTGTTGATCATACTAGCAAGATGAGGCGACATGAGCTACGCATGGTGCAACATTTACACGATGGAGGTCTTGTTTTGTGTATGGGTGTTCATACATTTAATACCTCTCTTAGGGTTGGATGGAGAGATATATTGAGTTGTTATCCAGTGGAGCTAGCTAGGTGCCTAGATATATCCATGGCCAGGAGCATAGTCCAGCAAGGGTCGTGGGTTAGCAGTGGAGCTCGAGGTCTAAACTATTGTTGGGATCTAGGTGGAATTCCCCACCATGTTATGGATTTGGCTAGTGATGGTATTAGCAGTATGGTATATTTGGTGATTGAGCGTCTATACACTTTCAAATATCCATTAGCATTAGTGATGGGTTGGATTTACAAGGGAGCAGGCAAACTTTGTGATTTATTTGGGCATGTTGGTTGTGCATGGAGTCACAGAGAGAGTAGCATACTTTGGCAGGGGATGGTTAGAGGATATGGCATCGGCAAGCCATCAGACGAGGAATTTTATGGAGACAATGCTCTCTTATTAGCATATTGGATGCAAGAGCTATTGAGGCTAGGCACAGTAGTGTCATTCTCATTAACATGAGAGTATCTAGGTCACTTAGGTCTTCTAGGGAAGAGAAGGAGGTGTAGCCCACATCATGGTGGATTCACTAGCATAGTGGTGGATGCATTGACGCATGTGGGATGTTCGATGATGCAAGGTGGTGTGACAGTTGTCATAACTATTCATTGGTGCAAAAATTTGTTCCATAGACTTCAGTGTTCTGCAGAGGAGCACAAAGATGTATAGAGGAGTGTCATGTTGTGCAGGCTTGCACTATGGAGTAGGAGGAGTGATTCACACCACCTTGAGGTTTCGCATGGAGGGAAAACTACTTCGTCACTAGAGGGATATCGGTTGATTCAGGATGATATGACGGTTTTAGTGGTGTATATCAATGCATAGAGGTGTGCAACTAGGTGCAGTTTTGTGCCAAGGGGCACAAAGGTGCATGTTTATATGCAGAGGAGCGCAGGGATACTTGGTCATATGCAGTGGTGTGTGACGATAGCTTGTGTTATTTTGGATCGTTACATCTAGGGATATCGCCTAATAGGGACAACATGAATACCATTGGGTGTAGCTCACTCAGGATCTATGGGGACACCGATGAGCATCACTAGATGATATCTAGGGGGACTTGCGCCCCTCTCTCACTGCCACATTATTTCCAGCCACAACAGAGTTGGGTGTTTTCCCTCCATGCCTTCATCCTGAGCAGTAGGACATGAGAGGCTCATTCAAGATAGTTATTTGGGACACAGAGTATCTAGAGAGATACTTCTTGATAGTGGAATTTGATCAAGGCATGAGTTGACAGATACAAGCTTGGGGAGTACAACATTTGTGGCAAAGGAAGCATATGCTCCACCCTTGAGTTCACACTTAGGGAGGTGATCATGAGTGAGTTGCAGGGTGCAATTTTGGTGGGGCAACTCGAGGTGTTATGTGAGCATGAGGTATAGGGGATGATAGTCCTCATTTGCAGGAGGATGCCTAGTCTCCAGGTAGTATCCAGGTACATCATCAGGATTGGGATAACAAATTTAACTGTGTGGTCTTGCAGGAGCAAAGAAGTTTGTCATATGTGGGACAAATTCTTGATGTTGGGCTCCCATCCACTGTATACATAGAGTGGTCCCAACAGCTAGCCAAATGTCACAGCAGCAGGCAGTGAGGATAAAGAGTTGTGGACTTCTATTAAGGTTATGGGATCCAAGGATCCAGTTGATTGGTGGGTCACTCCATTACTTAGTGAGGACATTCATGATAGCAGGTGATCCAGTTCATTATCAGGTTAGGGGATCACTTAGGTCTTCATCAAATGGCAAGGCGAGTGGTTTTTCACGATTGGGACCATCCATGGATTGATAGGTGCAAGCATTGTTGAGTCACCTTGGCAAGTTGAGCTTAGCCTTGATAATCACATATATTATGGTCAATAGTTACATGAGAGGAGGTTTTGGTATGAGAAGAGTAGGCAGTTAGTCATGACCAGAGCATTGCAAGATCAGTAGGACAATTTATTTATGCAATGGGCATGGGACCTTGGCATCATAGTACTTTATAACTCAATAACCTTTAGGGATGAGTTGGATACTATAGGGGGAGACAACTCACATCTTCCCCAGGGATTTAGAGACTCATTAATAGCATGGGAGAAGTTCCTCGACATGGCAGGTTGGTTAGAAGGAGGATACTAGGGGAAGTTCATGCGAGAGAGACTTCATCCCCAAAGGGATTGTGTTGTGTCTTCAGGAGTTTGCTCCTGGAGTGCATGAGGTGGAATACTCGGTATCGCAGTTTCATGGGGAGTTGGACAGAGTCCTACACTACCATGATGCTCTATTTATTGATGGTATACATAGGGCTTATGTTACTTGCATCTGGTTAGACAACTAATGGAGCAAGGCGTGATTCACATTGATCAAGATGGATTGGGATCCTCGTATCGAGGGATTCCTTCATGTTAGGATCGTGCTGATATTTGGGATGACTTAGTGGTACATTTGGGACCCTGGTATTATTCATGGTCACAGTACTGATCAGTGGTCAAGTAGGGAATTTGTTCAAGCATTGATTCAGGACAAACAATTTTTGGCGGGGAGGATTGTCATGTCCCCAATTAATAATTTTGTTAAGAGAAATTATCAATTTTGCAATTTTGGTGAATAATAAATATTTTTGGAAAATAAACTTAGGAAAATGCGTTATGAGGGCTCAATATAATTTTTTGAGAGAAAAAAAAGGCCAAACTTGGGAGAAAAGAAAAATTAAAGTGAAGATAAGTTGTGGAGGTTACCAAAATGGAAATCGAACCATGGGAAGAATAAAACTATGGTATCAAAGCATAGTGTGAGAGAAATTGACCCATGGTATCAGGAAGGGAAAGAAACAATAAAAGGAAGGGTAGAACCTAATTTTGATGATTCCATTTGGAATTTCAGTTCAGAATTAGAGAGTTTTCTTGAGCTACTTAGTCGAGTCAACCAGTGTTGTTTATCACAAGGAATTTCCAAGCGGAAATTCCACCCTATTTTGAGAGAAATTCGAGTGTCTCCCTAGTGCGATAATTTGGTGAATCCAATTCAGGATTTCCACAGATCTTTATTACAATTATTCACTTAGTTTTTCATTCCTTGGGCACAGAGGCAATTTGAGTTTCTCATTGGGGGTTCGACTATTGTGGGTTGGAGTTTCAACTATTTTGCAGGTGATTTTCCACATTGATGGCAGTGATTTTGTTGAGGATTTGCAGGGTAGAGATAAACATTATTTGTGGGCGCAATTTCTCTTTTTGGGGTTGGGTTGGGGTTTACTGGTTATTCTCTATGAAGGGGTTGAGAAGTAGTGTTTTTTCAGGTATTGGAGCATATTTTGGTTGGTATTTTGAGGAACAAATTTTGTTGGGATTTGGAAGAGTTTACCTTTGGTGAAATTGTGCATTCTTGCAATAGTTCGATTTTTGAAGCTCACTATCAGACTATGAAGGGCCACACGTTGATTTGGGGGTTTCATTGATTGGTGAATTCGGCTGAAATTTTTCTAGGTTTTTCTAGGTTTTATCAGAGGAATCTATGGTTAAATTTTTATAATTTTCCCAACGATATTTGGGCTTGAAATCCTCATTCTTCTAGCAGGACAGATTCTTGGTTTAGCTGGGATTTTCGCAACTATTTTGGGAATTTTGGGTCAGGTGGAATTAGATCAAAATATTTATGGGTTTTATTGGTTGGGGTGTGGGGATCCTCTCTCTATTTTTTTATAAAGTTTGGAGTAGTTTTGAGGGTTCATTTAACAGTTTGCCTCAACAACAACAACAATTTCTAGTCAGTGTGTTTGGATAGATTGAGCCATTCAGTTGGAGATTTCACTTAGTTTCTCACATGTGTATTGCATGCTTGCAGTAGCAAGCTAATGTTCTATCTATTCACTCCATTGTATATAGTTCCATATTTAAAATCAATAAAATGGCTCTGTTTTATGGTTGTTATTCTATGGATCTTTGACCTATTTCTATTTGTGTAAATTCGTGCCTACATGTGTGAAATTTCTTGGATGGAATTTAGTGCATGATTTTATATTCATTGTATTTTATAGTTTGGAACATTAAAGTCTCCATTTTTATGTAAATTATGGCATAATTCTCAAAGGCCCAATCTATCCCCAACAATGCAGGATAAGGGTCCTTGTCTCCCATAATGTTTATAACTTCAAAATCTGCATACGTCTTCACCCCTGTGATATCCACTTCGACATCGTCCAATTGTCCGACCGGAAGAATGCAGTACTAATTAGCCATCCACAATTGAATTAGGGAAAATGCCACTTTTTGTTTCCCAAGATCTTCCTCGGTCTTCCTTGGTAGGATGTTAACATCAGAGCCCAAATCTAGCATAGAATCCTTGATCTGGAACCCTGCAATATGAGCATCGACCTGGAATTCCCTTCTAGTCCTCAAGTCTCCCTTTTTAAGTAAATTATGGCATAGTTCTCAAAGCCCCAATTTATCCCCAACAATGAAGGAAAAAGTTCGTTTTCTTCACCCTTGCGATAGCCACATCGACATCCTCCAACAGTTCGACTGGAATAATGTAATACTAATTAGCCATCCACAACTAAATTGCGAAAAATGCCAGTTTTGGTTTCCCAAGAGATTCCTAGGTCTTCCTTGGTAGGATGTTAACATTAGAGCCTAAATATAGCATAGAATCCTTGATCTAGAACCTTGCAATCTGAGCATCGACCCAAAATCCCCTTCTAGTCCTCCTATTATTTCGTTGAACTTGTTTGGAGAGCCTTTCCAGAAAAATTGTAGAGATAAGTCCCTCTGAGAGCTCTCCATCCTTAATAACAACCTTGAGTTTCTTCCACAACTAGGGTGACATCTGCTCATCACTATTATTTTGTAAAAATTACTTAAACCATTGTATCACAGGCTGGGGCATATCTTGTGAGGGCCCCGGGCTCCTTGACCTTGATTGCTCTGATCGTTCTAATTGAGGGTTAAGGGTCGATGCCAACTGCTTGAAAATTTCAGTGCTTCCCTATAATATTCTTTCTACTATGTAGAATCGTAGGACCTCTTAGGCGATGAAGGTCTTGTCACCACTAGTTTCTCATGGACACTCGAGTTTTCTCCCGTTCTTTTTCCTCCTCAAGTGACTATATTGATGTTATATATTAAGAATATCTCGGGTTGTTGAGGATATGTATTAATCAAGTTTGATCCCCTTTTTTTATTCTAATCCTCCCACCTAGTATTCAAGTCGATACAATCCTTTGTTGCATGTGTGTTGACTCTGCACTAAGAACACCAAGGCCTTATGGGTGGTAGATAGTTGCGGGCAATGTGTTCCTCTTGGTCATATCTATAACAACGTATAGGACCTCGTTCTCCTGTCTTGTCTTGAGTTATTCCTTTGCCTCCTCAGCCAGAGGAGGTTCATTTATTCTAAAGGCAGAGTGATCCAACCGGTCATCTAGAGCATCCAGGGCTTGAAACTTATCAGTGTGGTGAGTTGGAGACCCACAAAATTCGCATAAGACATTGTTTGGTACATTTGATTATTTCCATAAGATAAGACTGAGGTGGGGGAGATGCCAATAGGTATGATAAATTTCATAGTACTTCGTCAAAGATGTACTTTGTTGGTTGGGGAGAGCATCGAATTAAGTGTGACCGTGGTATAAGCCATGTGTACTAAATTATGCAACTCCAACCACGGGAAAGGGTGTAGAGGGGTCCGCAGGCATGGAGGACGTCCCCAACCCCTTAGCCTTGGGAAATTCGTGGCGTGATGTCCTTCAACATGGAAATTGGTACACCACACTCGAGGTCGCGTTGGGTGTGTAGAGTGCATGTCCTTCAACTTGTTAGTCAGGTTAGTGATATGGTGCAGCAACCCAATAAGGGAAGTATCATTGGAAACAATCCTTGCAATGATCATGAGGGTACCCTGCTATAGATTCAATCCTGGTTGCTTGTTCAAGCGCATCCTATAGAGCGTTGATCTTTCGTTGAGTAAATGGTGTCTGAATTAATGGTAAGAGAGCCTTAATGAAGCAATCTCGTTAATGGTTGGGATTGATAGTGTTATAGGTCAATTTGGGCATCATTCCCAATTACCTGATTAACTGGGCATCATCTCCAGGACTAATTTATAGGGTCTATCATCCCCTAACATTTCAATTGCTATCTGCCCTAAGACAAAGAACAAGACAAATCAATCAAGGAATTTCATCTGCAAATGTTTCCAAAGTTTGAAATTTATAATATATGATATGAGAACTCATCAACACTACCTCTAAAGGGACTAAGTGTGTTGCATATGCAGGTATCCCCATGCAAGGTTGCTCTGCAAAGCACTTCTCGACATCTATGTTAGAAATTACGGTAGAAATAATAAATAATTTTACTGAGAGAAATAAACATAAAAGACCAGCAACAAATCATAAACATAAACACAGATGTTTATCCGGGAAAACCTCAAATCCGGGGCAAAACCCAACCAATGAAATTTCATTAACCATTGGCCAAAACCCTGGCCAATCCGGCCAAGTGAGCCTTCACCGCTCACCTCTAGGCCTACATTACAATGAAGTATTCCCAGCCTCTTATAGGCTCCATTACATGCAATACCATGGGCTAAAACCATGGGTGCATAATACCATGTGCCCCAAAACCACTATTATTTACCCTAGTCAACATTGACTCTACCTCGAGTCATGTTTACCTAACAATTCCCCCCTTAAACTTGACTTCGGGATTATTGACTAAATCCAGCCAAACCTGCTAAGTGAGACAACCCCGCTCACTCTAGCTCTTCCCCCCTCAAATTTTTACCCAGGGTAATTGTAAACTTGACATCCCCCCTATCACCTAGGTCTAACCCAGACTTTACCAGTGATTCCCCAGGGGTACGCATGCCATACCAGGTCTTACAGCAGTATGCCCATTTTACATATAATAAAATTAACTCCATTATAATAATAATATATATATATATATATATATATATATATATATATATATATATTTATATATATATATATATATATATATATATATATATATATATATATATATATAATAATATATATATATATATATATATTGTTTCATTGTTTCTATTCTTTGTATGACCATTCTCTACATTCATTCATGATTTCCTCTCCAAAGAGGACATCATAGTTGTACATCAATCTGCCGAATTCTTTGTTGTGTTAGTACATATGACATCAATGTCCATATAAAAAGAATCCATCTACCGGATTACATGGGTCACCAGCCTCTGTAACCGCTAGTCCTCTAGGAATTCTCTTCAAATACATGGTTCATCAATTTTTAATTAATCCACCTGCACATCTGCTCTCTCATTTTGACAAGGCCTCAATTGCATTTCACCTTTCCATGTGCTTCTTCTCCCATCCAGCTTTAGCTTGGACGCTGACCTTACTACCATATAGCATGCAATGCCCAAAACTCATCTCACCAAACCATTGTCCGTTCTTGATGCTCCTCAGACTAGTAAAGGTTCATACCCGAACATCTTCCAGATCATTGCATGTAGCACCAGAGTGTTTGTTTTCAGCGTCTAGGTTCAACCATTGTAGTGGAACAACAACAGAGTCAATAGATAAACAACGTTGTCCTTTATTTCCCAATCCAAAGAAGCATTGAGGGCCACAAGATATGTGCTCCAGTGGCTCAATACCACGCCAGCCGAGCACGATACTCAGCCTCTCGTTTTGAATTGAAATCAGACTTTTTCAAGTCCTCCAACAACAATCGGGCAAGAAGAAAGTGACCCAGATGATTTTTATCGATGCTTAATTCAAAAACCCTCAACTGTATATGTGGGTACCTTGGCAGTGGGCAAATAAACTGCAGCGTTAAAAACCAGCACATCCGTTCATCCAAGGATCTGCCACCCTATTCACACAAAAAATTGGATGTGTAGCTTCTCTACACAGTCAGCAACCTTTGTCGAGTCAGCCCCCTGTGGAGACTTGCGACGCTGTGCCGCTTCACCATCGCCTTCCTGGAGTTTCCATATGGTGCATGGATCTTTCAAGTAGTCCTGTGTGTTGATTTCCCAGGCCTAGAATCTCACAGATCGTAGCCGATATCCATACCAATGAATCATTTTCCTGATCGAACTTCTGCATTTCACTTTGTCTAGAGCTCGATCTGTAAAATTTTCGTTCTCCTCTACTGCCACAGATTCTACGTGCTTGATTTGCAGTGGTCAGCTTCGAACCATTGGACGTACTTCCTCTATCAGAATGCAGATTGGCACTGACTCACTTGATCAATATTTTCCCTTGCGCCGGATTTGCCACTGTACCACTCAAATCCACCTCTTTTGCGCAGTTTCATGTTTGCACAAATTTCGCCCATGGATCACTTCCAGCAATCTTGCACCATATTTCAAGATTGCATTAACATTCACCACAATTGATTTTTCTTGCATGGCAGCTCCACACATGCTCCGTCTCTTTTCCATCGATGCCATGATCTTTTAATTATGCGGCCTCTTCACACCCAGTCGTTTCTCTCCAGCAATTTCTATCCACGCTTCATCTTCCATCAAAAATCTTACAGATTGGATCCCCTGCATACATATCAGATCTGTAAACAACCTGCAATGATTTCATCAGGCCTTATAAACCCTTACGTTATAGATTCATATCTGCATCAGTGCAACAAATCTTATCTTCATTCACACGCCAATAAAACCTTTGGCTTCAAAAAACTTCCCTCTAAAGCTAACACAAAGCTCCGATACCAGTTGTTAGAAATTACGGCAGAAATAATAAACAATTTTACTGAGAGAACTAAACATAAAAGGCTAGCAACAAATCATAAACATAAACACATATTTTTATCCGGGAAAACCTCAAATCCGGGGCAAAACCCAACCAATGAAATTTCATTAACCATTGGCCAAAACCCTGGCCAATCCGGCTAAGTGAGCCTTCACCTCTCACCTCTAGGCCTACATTACAATGAAGTATTCCTAGCCTCTTATAGGCTCCATTACATGCAATACCATGGGCTAAAACCATGGGTGCACAATACCATGTGCCCCAAAACCACTATTATTTACCCTAGTCAACATTGACTCTACCTCGAGTCACGTTTACCTAACAATCTATGGGCGCATTGGTCACATTGGGAGCGAAATTATCATTGTTCCAGAATCTCCACTTGGCCAGTGCCTTCTAGAAGAGTTCACATGTGTCAAACTTCGAATCCATGTGTCCATTTGACATCTACAAGATTTGGAACATGTCTTGCCTATTATTGGAAAGTAATTGATTGTAAAAATACCTTATATACTATATAAATTAAGCATAGATCTTAGTGTTTGATAAGGAAGAATTTGTGTAGAGAAATTCTGGTGGATTTTACATTTAGGAGATTGATTTGAGTGATAATTTGCTGTAGATATATGCATTCTGATGAGATTGGGATCTTGTTGGAGATGGTGACACAAAATCAGTCATTTGGTTGTAACCTCCCCTTCTATCATTAATAAAGAATACAACTAACTTTTCCCTATATGCATTTGTATTGGCTTTGATTTTCCATATTGCAAGATCTTAGTTGATGTATATGGTTTATGCTTTACTGATTTAGCAAACTAACATGAATAGACATCTGTATTATTGCTATCTTCTGCTATTTAGTGTTCATTCTTGTAGGAAATATTTTGCACAACCGGCTGGAATTTGAAGCTACAACGGAAGTGACAGAATGAATCATTTGGAAGCGCTTGGATTCCATGTAAGCATTTAATCCATTCTATGTGTTTTTTCTTAGTTAATAAAAGTAGTCGTATAGTCTTTAACCTATTGTTCTAGATTAGCACCTGTCTAGGGAAGCGTGTTTTATCCGTAATTCACAATTCTGTCCAAAAAATTGGCGACTCCACTGGGGATATTACTCTTTATCCTAGGTGTTTTAACCTCTGAATTTCTCTGTTTATTCACCCAGTAGTTGTTACTCACAAATTTTAGGCTTTTTAAGATCCAAATTTGCAAAAGAAGTGTGTTAAACAACTGTTTTTTTCCTTTTACACTGCACCCAACGCACTCTTAGACAGGACACAGTGCTTTGCATAGCACTGTCTCCCTTTCAGGCCTACGTTGCAAAGCACTGTCTCTCTTTAGAGACTGCGTTGCCTCCTAAAGCCATCCAAATTCCCTTGAATTTGTCTTTGTAGTTTGTTTCAGTTTGTTTGCTGATGTGTTTTGAGAAGCCTGAGCCTCATATTGACCAGTGAATTCATCTACCTCTTCCTCCTTTGAAATAAAATTTGTTCAATGTTTGTTTAAAGCATTTTTCTTTATCATTGGCAAGTTAATTTCAAAGTATTTTTATTGTCGCATTAGATCCATTTTATTTTGAAAAAGGAAATTGTCGTAAAATATTTGTTTCTTGATAGGAGAAATTGTTGTTTCATTCCTCATTTTTCCTTCAAAAGAGAATTTGTTGTTTGTATTCCTCATTTCTCAAAAGTAAAAGGCATTTGATTTTATTGATTTAGTGCACTTAGTTTCTTTTCTGCATTCATAACATTAAAGGAACTGAAAAGAAAAATATGCATTTGCATGTAGTGGTTTGTGTGTTTTGCAAAAAGGAACAATTAGGAAATCTGCATTTAGTTTGTGTTTTCTAATTTGTTTGCTCTCAAATTGATTGCTCTTTCCCTCTAGTAGTAGGATTTTCATTTTAAAAACTAAAAGTGAAAGATTGCTTATCATTCTTAGTTGCATTTTAGGAATTTTCCAATACATCATCGTGGTGAACATTTGAAAGGCAAATTGTTAAGCAAGATCAACATAAAATTAATCTCAATTTACCTAACAAAACATTGGAACCATAACGATAACATTTAGAAGGTCTAGGCTAGAGAAGTGTTCTGGCATCGTAAAACATAGCAGCTGTCGTTAACTTGTCTGCGATACATTCCGAGTGTTATACCTCACTCCACATATGTAAGTATATCGTAGCTCATCCACGTACTTTCGGGTATATCGAGCGATGTTACAGTACAATAAGTATAAAGGGGTGCTCTCACTATGCGTTTTCGCATCAAACAGCGCTAATACGGACTTGGGCCTCCACGTACCTTCGGGTATATTTGGGAGGACAATTTTTAGGTGTTATCCATCCATAGTGAACCGAGTCGGCCGCCTTGTAAATTGTGATACACCGAACACAGCATTCGGGGAGATTGCCTGCCCATACTTCTTGGTTCGCCAGGAGGTATTCTGTAGCTCACAGTTTCTTGGTAAAACTTTTGCCTAGTAATACCCTCTTATTTTGCTTATTTATTTTTGGTTAAAACAAATTAGTCATCGTGGAAGAACAAAATCCTTTCCTCCGTCATTCGCGTAGACTAGCATTGAAACCACCTTTACCACCAGAAGTTACTCTTGGTCGGCGAAGGCGACATCACTTTACCAAAACCAGTACTATCAGTACCTCTAGTGAAGCATCATCTTCCCATATACCAGAGTTGGCACAATTTTTTTCTACAAATCCCGGTTTGTCTAATGCTGTCAAGACAGAGTCCTTATAGCTACCCGTGGTCATAATTCATCCAATTTGTGAGACCATACCTCTCGAACCCGACATTGTTTAACTGGAAGTTGATCCAGATCCCATTGTGATTTAGGGGGCAGTTTTTATTGGTCAAACTGGACATCATCCCTGGGACCAATGAAATAGGGTATATCATCCCCTTATATTTCAGTTGCTATATTCCCTAAGTGGAGAAAATCTCAATCCCGAAGTCGAACAACCGAAATTTGTTTCTGTATTGGTCATTCCACAATCTATTGTAGCCATTGAGTCTCCCATATCGTGTAGTCAACCACCTAAAATATACTTTGGGCCTAACGGTGAAGTTCTTCCACCTGGTTTGATTTCGATTGAAGAAATATCACAAGATGAGACACCTTTAACTCCAACTCATTTTCAGTAGGACCTTTACCTGTACGAGTATTATCCTCAATCACCTTCATCTGCATTTGTTGATCATGTTTCACTTCGAGTTCCCGTAGATTCTATAGGGTATAAATTGGGTCATTTGACCATGGCTGAGATACCATCCCAGACTGAACCATCTATTTCAGCTGCGACAACATCTACTGTTGCTTCATCTTCGATGTTTTGTCCATTGACTTCACCCATGTCATCATCTGGAATCCTATCTGGTTCCTCCCTTATGATTATTGAATGGATTGATCCTTTATTCACATCTCATGTGCAATATCAAGCTGGTCCCATCAGTTATTCTCCTTGGTGGCCGGTGATTTCACATAAATTACCCTCGAAAATTCCAAAATTCAATGAAAACCCTAGAGAAGACCCGTCAACACATGTTATAAGTTGTCATTTGTGGTGTCCATCAAACTCCTTAAATGATGACTCTGTTAGACTACGTCTTTTCCAACACACACTCACTAGTCCAACTACACAATGAGGATGGTTCTTTTACTGTGTCAACCTCTTTAAAAAATGAAACAGGTTATGAGGATAGTTCTTTTTTCTTGTGTCAACCTCGTTAAAAAATGAAACAAGTGCCTATGAGGATAGTTCTTTTTTCTTATTTCAACCTCGTTAAAAAATGAAACAAGGGCCTCTGAGGATAGTTCTTTTACTGTGTCAACCTCGTTAAAAAATGAAACATGCAATGAGCATAGTTATTTTCTTGTGTCAAGCTCGTTAAAAAATGAAACAAATCCTCTCCTAATTACGACAAGTCTTCCATATGATCTCGTAAATGAACCTTCATTCCATCGAGTTATCAGTAACTAGTAATCTAATTAGGTGAATGAAATGAAGCTTGGGGGGCATCTTCTCTTGCAGGGGGCATTCAACATGTGCTCTTGTAGGGGGAATTCAAAACATTATTACCAATTGCACGCAATCGATCACTAAAGTTTGAGGGCAAAATAGGTTCAGAGCTCCAAAACGCAAATGGTAACTATTGAATGGTAAAAATGAATAGTAAAACTCTTTTTATATAGTCATTTAATTGTTTGCAAATCATTGCTATGACTATAGTTTTATTATGTTTTTATCATGAAACGGGTATTTTTAATCCATTTGATGTTGTTTTGAATAAGATATACAACTGATGAATAGATTAGTCATGTATATTTATTTCAAAGAATGACTTGACCACAAAGCATACTTTTTCTCCTTATTTTTCGAGCTTTGTTAAAAACGAAAATGGATTTGAAGCGCACTTTTATCTCTTTTTAGAGCTTCTATAACAGCAAAAAAGGAACCCCTAGAGTCTTCTTTCACCTCTTTTCAGACTCCGATAATGTGAATGTTGATCAGCGGTTGTCATTAATGTCAACCCAAGCGGCACCAGTGGCTAACCTAATATTGCATGGGAATTTTGTATATATGGAACCTAACCAAATTAATATATTCTGGGCCAATAATTTTTTTTATGGTTCCTAATTGTTGATATGTTTTCGTTGATATATGGAACGTCTTGTAATTCTTCACGGTTTGAGAGATATTCATGTTTTAATTTTGTACCCCCAGTTAGTGGGCTAAAACCCCATGGGGTTGTGGCATGGGTCATTGAAAAGTCATAATTAATATTTTTTAAGCTCCTAAAATGCTTCCCACGTTCCCTTTTTGAAGCCCCTCTCAACCTAATCATTTATAGAAATTGTGATCCTCATATCCTCCTCATGCAAGGGATTTCACCATCTAAAATAGGTCATCGTGGAATTTTCACTCTAACTTTGTTTCTACAAAGGTTCAGAAGCTGAAATTTTTATGAGGAGAATCTGAAATCCTGAGGAAGCTGCTATGAAAATTTCAGATCAAGGTGCGCAATATTGTCGGAGATATGATCTATGGAAGTCAGTGTTTGTGCAGGGTCCTAAAATTCATCCTAAAGAAGTGACCTTGGGAAAATTGTCATAACTCTCTCTATGAGCATTGGATTGGAATTTTGTAAAAAGTGGCAGATAGTTCACAAACTGTATTTTTCTCTCTATCAATTTCAGAGCCTAATGAAGAAGCAATGACATGTGGCACGCCGTACAAGTTCACTCTGCTGAAATAGTCCATAATCAGGGAATTGTGAGAGATTGGGTATAACTATCTCTTGAAGAATCGAAATTGGGTTAGAACTATGGCATTAGAAAGACAAATTAGAGGACTAATACAGGACCAAAAATCAAATATTGGGGATCTGAAATAACAGAGATACACCAGATTCAATATTGAGCTCCTAGAAGGAAAGAAAAAGCTAGATCATGTGTTGTCAAGGGCTACAAAGGACCAGACTTTCTAGGGCAGCAAAGAAAAACAAGGTGCAGCAGAGGATAGCATGACAAGAGCAGCAACCAAGGTGCATAACAGCAGTAATAAGTTCATCATATGAAGTCTTCAAATGGGCAGCACTACATACAATCATTGTAAAGGTATCATTGTACTAAGTCATTGTAAATACATTATTGTAAAAATTGTACTAGTGTCTATCTACCAAGAGTTGAAGAGGCAGTGTTGGGAGGTCTACGATCATCATTAGGTAGTTGTGTCAAAGTTGGGGTTATGGTCTAGTGTATCTTCTTCTTCTACATCATTTTATATCATTGTAAAGTGGACCATTTTCCCTGGTACGAGAGTCCATTCTTCTTTTATTCTTATAAAGGGTGGTAGGGTAGTGCTAGGGTGAGTTGCAGCTCATTGGGTGCTGGGGCATCTGTTCAGTTGACTACTGAAGAATATCGGGCGTTGGAGTGTCCATCCAGTGTGAGCTGGAGAAGAATGCTTTTCTAGATTCTAGAAAGTTGGAGCTTTATTTTCAATTAGAGTTGAATATTAAAGAATTATTAGAAAAGCATTAGGTGGTTTTTTGTCCCGAAGTGGGTTTCCACCTTAAAAACTGTGTGCATTTGTGTTCCTTTTTTTTGCTGCTATCATTGTACAAACACTGATAATAATTGAATATTAACTAATGCTCTAATTGAAAGGAATATTGATTCACCCCCCTCTCAAAATTTCCAACAATTGTTTTTAGAGCTTGGTTCTTTCAATAGCAGTTTAATAGCTAGAAGGAGGTCATGAAGCATACCAAGAATGGTGTACCTATGTTCAATGAAAATAATTATGCACTCTAGAAAGGAAGAATGGAAGTCTATCTCTTGGCGCAAGGTTACGAAGTATGGGACACTGTTCAAAATGGATTTACATCAACCATGGATGAACAAGGTAAGAAGAACTTGGTAAATGATGCAAAAGCAAAGAATATTATTATCATTGGACTTATTGAATCTACTTATCATAAGGTTTTGGGTTGTAAAACCACCAAAAATGTATGGGACAATCTTGATAATATATATGCAGGTGACTCAAATGTCAAATAAGCAAAGCTTTATATCTATAGAGCAAAATTTGAGCAACTCAAAATGAAAGAAGATTGCAACATTGCTATATACTTCCAATACTTTGATGAAATAACCAATACTCTGGAAGGATTGGGAGAGCCAGTTGATGAGAAGACTATTATACGAAAGATTCTTAGAACGTTACGAGGGAGATTCAACCCAAAGGTATCGGTCTTAGAATATAGTGCAAATATGGACAAACTCAGCAAAGAGGAATTACATGGAGTTCTCATAGCATATGAAATGAGACTTGATGAAGAAGAGGGTACTTCGCATCTAGAAACTGCATTCGTTGCATATAAGAAAACCAATAAGGATAAACAACCTTCAATTGAAAAGAAATGCACCTGCAAGCGTGAAGAAAAGGGAGATGATGAAGAAGGTCTTTCAGATGAATAATAAGCTTACTTCACGAGAAAACTAAAAATTGGTAAGGGAAAATTCAAAGGTAAACTTCCATTGATATGTTTCGGTTGTGATGAGGTTGGGCATTTCGCAGCAAAATTTCCAAACAGAAGTGATGGCAACTCAAAACGAAAGAAATGCTTTAAGAAATTCAACAAGCAATGATCCAAAAGGAACTTTCTCTCTAAAGAAGATAGCTCATCATCCAATGAAGACAATGACAGCGAAGAAGAAGCCAATGAGAGAGTATTGTTTATGGCCAAGCACAATAAACAAGAGGTATCAAACAACGAAGAAGAAGGATTGACCATAGAAGAATTTTATAAGGAAGCAATCAAGCTTATAAAAGATCTCAAGGCAGAGAAGATCCATTCCAATACTCTTGAAGAACAAGTTCAAGGTCTCAAATTTGAAGTTGAAGAACACAAATGCATTGAAGAGTCACTTCAAAAGAAGTTGGAAGAAATCAACCAAGAAAGGGAAGAATTAGAAGCAGAAGTAGTCTCACTACGTGAGGAAGTGAAGAAAGGAAAAACTATCCAAAACTATGCCAACAGCTCAAGGGCATTCGAAGAACTCATCAACAGTAAACGATCTTACAACGATAGAACCGGCATCAGTTACAAAGAAGAAGAAGCGGGACCTTCTACAAAAAAATACAATGAACCTATGATATCTGACATGCATGTAGACTTCACTGGACAAGATTCACAAGAACATCCTTGGAAGACAATTCCTCGACGAAAATTTCCATCGAGGTACCAAAATATTTTTTATGGCTATTGTTATTCATGTGGAAAATTTGGTCATAAAGTTGTAGAATGTCACATGTACCCTAGGAATGAATACAATTCCAGGAGATCTGTCAAATATGAACCTCCCAGGGCTCAGCGAAACATCAATAGATTTGAACATTTAAGATAATATTGAATGTTACAAATGTCGAAACTTTGGACACATATCCAAAGAATGCAGACATGAAAATCCTCCAGAAGAATCTTTGAAGCCACAGAACGAACGAACATGGAAGAAGAAGAAGACTGATAATTGTGTTGTCGCTTTCAAGGCTCAAAAGAACAAATATGTGTGGTATGTTGATAGCAGTTACTCAACGCATATGACTGGAGATAGAAATAAATTTGTATCTCTAAAAGAGAAGAAGGATGGAACCGTGTCCTTTGGAAATAATGGATATTCAAATGTTATAGGATTAGGTATTGTCACTCTCGAAAGCAAAGATGATCTAGCCAATAATGTTCTATTGGTTGAAAACATGAATCACAATATGCTCAGCGTTGGACAAATGTGTGATCAAGGACACACAATACTATTCAACTCCACAAAATGTGAAATCGGGAAAGGCATGTATGGTGAAGTTGTGGCTACAGCAAGTCGAGCTCCAAACGACATATATGTTCTAGATGAAGCAACTAAAGCATGTCTAATAGCTAAAGAGGATGATATAATATTTGGTAGCAATGATGATAGACTAAGTAAGAAGTTTGCTACAAAGGTGCAAAGTGATTTCGAGATGTCTTTACTTGGTGAGCTGACATACTTCTTAGGGCTTCAAATATCTCAGCAAGAGAAAGGAATATTTATATGTCAAGCCAAGTACATCAAGGAAATTCTCAAGAAATTTAAAATGGAAGATTGCAAACCCATCCTTACTCCAATGGTAACATGTTGCAAATTGAGCATAGACAACTCATCTAAGGATGTGGATCAAAGGTTGTACAGATCTATGATTGGTAGCCTCCCGGCCAGATGTTTTGCAAGCAGTTGGACAAGTAGCAAGATTCCAAGCAGCACCAAAAGAATAACATATTATTGCCATCAAAAGAATTCTTCGATATCTAAAGGCAACAACAGAATATGGCTTGTGGTATCCCAAGGGTAACAATCTCATTATTCATTCCTTTACAGATGTAGATTGGGGAGGAAGTGTTGATGATCGTGAGATTACTCGTGAAGAATTGGAATATCTTCACCAAAAGCTTGGGATTCTCCCAAGTTCTCATTAGATTTTCCTTATTCAGAATATAAAAGGGGAGTGGAAGTGTGTACAGGTCCACATGATGGTTGTGTTTAAGGGGGAGTTACCCTTTGCCATTGATGTCAAAGGGGGAGATAATGTTGTAGGAAGAGGTGTCATGATCGCAGGGGGAGTACTTATGTTGCCATCAATGCCAAAGGGCGAGATTGTTGATCAGCGGTTGTCATTGATGTCAACCCAAGCAGCACCAAGGGCTAACCCAATATTTCATGGGAATTTTGACCTACCAAATTAATATATTATGGGTCAATAATTATTTTTATGGTCTCTACTTATTGAGATGTTTCTGTTGATATATGGCACGCCATGTAATTCTCCACGGTTTCATAGATATTCATGTTTGAGGTTTGTACCCCCCAGTTAGTGGGCTAAAACCCCATGGGGTTGTGGCATGGGTCATTTAAAAGTCATAATTAATATTTTTTAAGCTCCTAAAATCCCTCTCGTGTTCACTTGTTGAAGCCCCTCTCAACCTAAGCATTTATATAAATTGTGATCCTCATATCCTCCTCATGCAAGGGATTTTTCCATCTGAAATAGGTCATCGTGGAATTTTCGCTCTAACTTTGTTTCTACGAAGGTTCAGAAGTTGAAATTTTTATGAGGCGAAGCCGAAATCCTGAGGAAGCTGTTATGAAAATTTCAGATCAAGGTGCACAATATTTTCGGAGATATGATATGTGGAAGTCAATGTTTTTGCAGGCTCCTGAAATTCATCTCAAAGAAGTGACCTTGGGAAAATCGTCATAACTCTCTCTCTGAGTATCGGATTGGAATTACGTAAAAATTGGTAGATAGTGCACAGACTATAGTTTTTTCTTTATCAATTTTAGAGCCGAATGAAGAAACAGTGACACGTGGCATGTCGTACAAGTTCGCTCTGCTGAAACAGTCCATAATTAGGGAATTGTGAGAGATTGGGTTAACTCTCTCTTGAAGAATCGAAATTGGGTCAGACTTATGGCATTGGAAAGATAACTCATAGGACTACTACAGGACCAAAAATTAGATATTGGGGATCTGAAATAACAGAGATACACCAGATTCAATATCGAGCTCCTGGAAAGCAAGAAAAAGCTAGATCATGCATTGTCAAGGGCTGCAAAGGACCAGACTCTCTAGGGCAGCAAAGCAAAGCAAGGTGTAGTAGAGGGTAGCATGACAAGAGAAGCAACCCAGGTGCATAACAACAGTAAGAAGTTCATCATATGAAGTCTTCAAGTGGGCAGCACTACATACAATCATTGTAAAGGTATCATTGTACTAAGTCATTGTAAATACATTATTGTAAAAATTGTACTAGTCTCTATCTTCCAAGAGTTGAAGAGGCAGTGTTGGGAGGTCTAGGATCATCATTAGGTGGTTGTGTCAAAGTTGGGGTTATGGTCTAGTGTATCTTCTTCTTCTACATCATTTTATATCATTGTAAAGTGGACCATTTTCCCTGGTACGGGAGTCCATTCTTCTTTTATTCTTCTAGAGGGTGGTAGGGTGGTGTTAGGGTGAGTTGTAGCTCATTGGGTGTTGGGGCATCCATTCAGTTGACTACTAAAGAATCTCTGGCGTTGGAGCATCCATCCAGTGGGAGCTGGAGAGAATGCTTTTCTAGATTCTAGGAAGTTGGAGCTTTATTTTTAATTGGAGTTGAATATTAAAGAATTATTAGAAAAGAATTAGGTATTTTTTGTCCCAGAGTGGGTTTCCACCTTAAAAACTATGTGCATTTGTGTTCCTTTTGTTTGCTACTATCATTGTACAAACACTAATAATAATTGAAGATTAACTAATGCTCTAATTGAAAGGAATATTGATTCACCCCCCCCCTCTCAGTATTTCCAACAGTGAAAAGATTGTCGAGCACTTGTCTTTTTGAGCTCGTAAAAGTAAATGAATTAATATCTACTCAATATAAGTTTAACTCTTTTCCGGACTGAGATAGATTATTTACGAAAAAGGAATACTTTGGTTAAATATGACCAAAGAGGTTCTCTCAGATATTTTTTTACACTTTTTCGGATCTAAGTGACAAATTTACGAAAAAGTACTTATGGAGTTTTCTTTTGTCCTCTTTTTAAAACTCTCTAAATATGAAAAAGGACCGTGTTGTCACTATCGTTAAGCTCGTTAAACATAAAATAGCGACGGGCTTGTCGATCATGGCAAGAGCCGAGTTTCATTCATTGCTAGACTCGTTAAATTATTAAATAGCGATACTTTATTCGCCAGAAGAGTTGAATTATAGATCATGCAAATGTTATCCTCCTCAAGATTGTTAAAAAATAAAGAGGTAATGGTCGACAAATGACCAGGGAAATTTTGGGAAAAGTGAGAAAAAATTCTTTATGGTAGCAAGTTGCTCTTGAAAATGACACTTCCTTCACTCCATGTCCGTGACTGTTTGGGTTGGGTAATCATCTTGACAGTTCATTCATATGTATGGTTCATCATACCTTCACTTCGGTTTGGGTCAATGTTGCCAACTCATCACAGTGTTTTCGATATGTTCAAGAGAAGTCATCCAGTGAATAAACTCATCCTTCTGCAATACTCGTAAACCTTTATTCTCATGACCGTCATCCCTGAAAATTTGTATATCAAGTCATACCCTTGTCTTCGAAATCAGTAAATCCCGTTTCGAAATAAGGTGACTTCCTGTCGACAATAAATCAATATCCAGGAAGTTCACTTAGAAACATCATATTCCAGTACCATGAGGCTTGTTACAGCATCGACAAGATCCTCACTTTCGGACCTTTGACCGAAATATTTTGTTTGGGGTTCGACATCAACTCATCTATTCACGCCTTACGAAATGTATTGTAGTACCTTGAGGTACATTTTCATTAATGTTGGTTCTCTCACGTTTGTTAACAACTCACATCATTCGTTGGTAATCAAACGATGTCTTTCCATGTTCGACGACAAATCATATATTCGCATGGCTAGACTTGTACCCGAATGATCGAGTGAACGAGATAAGAAGACCCCGGATCTAGTTTCAGCCATCCAGGCTGTGATTTCAGGATTGTTGTACACATCATCTGTACGGTGACTTTACATACAGATCGTCATCCGAACATGGGCCTATATCTGTAGGCATGTCTGCATTAGGTAACATTCCAATGTCGACGAATTTCTGAATTATGTACATGTTATTAGATTGTTTATGTGATGAACATGGGAATGCCTACCCTCAGTAATTATATCAAGAGTATATATCATGATGTAATGTATTGTAAGATTGATGCAGGTCGCCACTCCGCTTCATCTCCAAATCATCACAGTGTAAAGCATATCAATCAAAATATTGTTGTTATTATTCTGACTTCATGATTTAGGGGCCAATTGTTATAGGTCAATTTGGGCATCATTCCCAATGACCTGATTAACTAGGAATAATATCAAGGAACAATGTATAGGGTCTATCATCCCCTAACATTTCAATTGCTATATGCCCTAAGACAAAGAACAAGACAGATCAATCAAGGAATTTCAACTGCAAATGTTTCCAAAGTTTGAAGTTTATAATATATGATATGAGAGCTCATCAATGTTGCCTCTAAAGGGACTAAGTGTGTTGCATATGTAGGTAGCCCCATGCAAGGCTGCTCTGCAAAGCACTTCTCGACATCTATGGGTGCGTTGGTCACATTGGGAGCGAAATTCTCATTGTTCTGGAATCTCCACTTGGCTAGTGCCTTCTAGAAGAGTTCACATGTGTCAAACTTCGAATACATGTGTCCATTTGACATCTACAAGATTGGGAACATGTCTTGCCTATTACTGGAAAGTCATTGATTGTAAAACTACCTCAGCTACTCTATAAATTGAGCACAGATCTTAGTGTTTGATAAGGAAGAAGTTGTGTAGAGAAATGTTGGTGGATTTTACATTGAGGAGATTGATTTGGGTGACAATTTGCTGGAGATACCTACATTGTGATGAGATTGGGATGCTGCTGGAGATGGTGACACAAAATTAGTCATTTGGTTGTAACCTCCCCTTATATCATTAATAAAGAATACAACTTACTTTTCCCTATATGCATCTGTATTGGCTTTGATTTTCCATATTGCAAGATCTTAGTTGATGTATATGGTTTATGCTTTACTGATTTAGAAAACTAAATTGAATAGACATCTGTATTATTGCTATCTTCTGTTGTTTAGTGTGCATTCTTGCAGGAAATATTTTGCACAGCCGGCTAGAATTTGAAGCTACAAAGGAAGCGACAGAAGGAATCATTTGGAAGTGCTTGGATTCCAAGTAAGCATCTAATCCATTATGTGTGTTTGTTCTTAGTTAGGAAAAGTAGTCGTATAGTCTTTAACCTGTTGTTCTAGATTAGCACCTATCTAGGGAAGTGTGTTTTATCTGTAATTCACAATTATGTCCAATAAATACGATAACTTAGCTTTCCAATAACATCCTTAAACTATTGCATAATTTCCCATTCTTGTTGCTTGATATCCCACAACTCAGATAACCCCTGCTAATTTGTTTACAGAAGTTTAAATTATTGAAAAAAATTCCGTTGAACCTCATCTATTAGGGGATTTTGATGCAAATAATTCCACCTAAGAGCCCTCTCCCTTGGGTTGGTATGAAACTCAATTAGTTTAGTAGCATCTAGAGTTTGGCGATCTCTCCATATGTCTTCACATAAATACCAATGTTGTTCAACATCCTGATTCCCTCATCCTGAGAACTCAAGATATCGAGTGAACAAACCAGCTACATTACCGACCATAGTTGACTGACTAGGAGTTACAAGTATGAACCCTTGAGAACCGGGTTGAAAACTTGATCCTAGCAAACCTGAGCGAAGAATACTACCACAAGAGGTACCTGTTTCATAGGTACTGTTTACTTTCCGAACCTTTATGAATTTAACTAACTTTGAGAGAAAATGACCAGGTTCTTGATAAGTTACCAAGGGAAGGTCAGGGGAGGTGCTACCTGTGTTGTTGTGAAATGAGTTGTTTCTTTGAGGAGACATGTCATCTTTAGAATGTATAAATTTGAATAACTGATATATTATTCACCAATATTCTCCTGATCACACACTATTTTATCTTCATGCACAGTACAGAAATTCTTCTACCATTGATCATTAATTGCGGAAATAAAAAACAATCGCATGCGCACATTAAAACCATAAACAATCACACATATGAACACAGTATTTCATGGGAAAGCTTAAAGCTGAAAACCCCAACTATATATATATTATATGTCATAGAGATCATGTAACGATCATCATACAAAGCTCCTCACAAGCTCTCAGTACAATCTCCAATTGCTACACACTAATCAAGCTAGATCTAGCAAAACACATGCTCCAATCTCTGCCACCTGATAGCCTGCCTCTACTGCGTAATCAATGCTGAAGAATGGCTCATAAATAACTTCAAACCACCTGGATTTTACTGTGCAATCCTCATTGGCTTCTCCAATCACTGGTTGTTGCAAATCATGCAACAGTATAGTCACAACTGATAGTCACACTGCTCTTTCACCTATCTCTTCACTGGTATCCACTGAAACTGTCCATGCACTGAAGTTAACTGATGTATTCTTTAGTTGATTAATGAGTTCATAATTAGTGAATTAATTAATAATTAATTCACACCACTCTCACTAGTGTATCAATCAGTTAGACTAGATACAACTAGCTCAACTATGTTTAGATTAGTTAAACTGAACACAACTCCATTAACTTCCTCAATCAACTCCACCAAACTCTCTCACATGAGTTCTAATTGAAGTATCCATGCAATAGCTCCACTTAACCCTTAGGAATAGCGCAATTCCTTCTGTCAGCTCCTGTGCCACATCTGTGCACTTAACTGAAGTGCTCCAAGAGAATAAGATAATGTTTATAGTCCAAATATTATTAAGAGCTAATAATATTCGACATATCTATTTTTAGACTGGCAATCTAAAAATAGATTCCGCCCAATATGTCTAAAAATAGAAGTCCATCTATTTTTCCCAACTTGACCAACCCTCCACAAATAGCATCCTGCAACTCATAGAATCATGATTGACATGTCTAAAAATAGACTTTGCGCCAAAAATAGCCTGCGGGCCCACTTAGTGAAGGTGACTTCTTTCCACTAAGCTCATCATCTTGTTGCAATATCAACACAGAAAACAATCTCCTCATCACAAAATGCATCTCGTCATTGGGAGAGTTGTCCTCGCTCACTACCTAGACTGTAGGCCCTGATCCATCTGGTGTCACTATTCTTTCAAGTACATGGTGATCTCCATTGCTTCCCTCTATATGTTTTATAACACTAGTTTTGACGCCTCCTATTTGGCTAGGACTCACCCTGTCACCACCCTCCACTTGTCTTGACTCCCACTGACTTGATCCTCCTTCTCGAAACTTCAGACTACACATCACCACTCCTATTTGGTGTAGTTATTTTAGTTTCCTTCGAATCTCCTGTAAACTTTTCTCCCATGATTCATCTATGATCTACGTCCTCTTTTGTGCGCTTAAATCTCGAGTCCTCTGCAAGTCATCTGCATCCATTATGTCAACATATTAATTACCTGCAACTAGGTAGCACTGCTCCCCTCAATCCTACCCCTAGTACTTAGAGTTTAAGCAACCATCATCTGGTCATGGAATGACAATAGGTTATCTTCTACCATCAAGACTTTAACCCAGAGGGGGATCTCCTTCAGCAACCTTCCTTGCAACCCAGATCTGAACACAACTTCAGCTTTGGAGAAGGATAGATGGCCTTCTGCAGTGAACTCAATAATGTAGCTTTCTAACACTGCTTGTACCTAAAATTTGATGACCCTAGTCAATTTTGTGTCTAGCCTATGTAAAACAGCTAGGTCAACAGACGTCTAAGTATGGTGAGTTCTACACCGATCCCCAACTCCACCTTTGTGTGCAGCCTCTGCATCTAGTTATGAAGTTCTTTAGGGAACTTACACCAAAATATCTCATATTGGTCACATGTAGGATCAACATAAAAAACTTCTTCCATCACCTGTTTCACACTCTTTTGGCAGAGTTTCACTTGTTGGAAAACAAAGTGATCAACTTGCTCGTGCCACCAATCGTAAAGGTATCCTTTTAGCATCCTTAATACCATGATCCATATCCCTTCAAGAAACTTTGTGTCCCAATAACGAAACCATTTGTTGGCTCAAAATTGTAATGGATAAAGACCCTGGGTTAGGATGTTGAGTCTCAAATCTGCATCTTTTCCATACACTTTTCTATACCTTTTTCACTCACCTGAACCTCCCAAGTTGTCAATATCATGTGAAAAAGAGCATCTAACATGGTTTTTAATTATATTTTTGTGTTTGCTATTTGATTTAGATTTTGTTCATTCAGCTACGGAAACTTGCCACTTTCCGCAGCTGCTGCAACTTTCCGCAGCTATTTTGTGAAACTCTATGCTACAGGTGTCTACAAGGAAAACGAGCCACATGGGCAGGTCAGGAATGACGTGGACATGGTTCGTGTCCTATTGGTTCAAGCAAACTCATCCAAAGAAGCCGCGATAAAAGGCGTCCACATGGGAGTCAACCATGGAGTCTCATGTCGGCAGGACTCTGTTTCGTGTCACATGAAGATTCATACGGCCGTTTCTAAGCCTGCGGAGGATAAATCGACATCTGTACAGGGCTCCTTAGTCGAATTCAAGCATCCACCTCTCGTAGATTTACTTTCCAACACGGCCATGATCCTAGATCCGTGGACGTAGTGGTCTACGTGCTCTCCACCAGCATGAACTTTAGGAGACAATTATATTTCTTTTGTTATATATAATGTGTTTGCATACGCATATAGAGTTAGTCGATGTTAGTCTCTGTTATCTTTTATTAGTCTGCTCTGTAGTGTGATTACGCTGCACTTGTGCCGTAACATCACCATTCTGTAATGACTGCTTTTTAATATAAGAAGACTATGTTTTCCAACTTAATTCGTATTTGAGGACCGTTGCCAAGGCTGGTGTAGAGGGCCCCTGCTCAGCTAAGGTTTTGTGCATTAGTGTATAATTTTCATTTCGTTTCTTTAGAAATCATTGTGTCATAATCCATTCATATGTTCATACATTGCATTTGTTTCATTTCTGTTTATACACTTCCATAATTTCCATTTCATTTCTGTCTTTCATGCTTTATAATTGTTAATCACTGATCAGTGTTCTTGTTTCAGGTTATAGATAGGCAGCCCGGGCATTTTCATAGCTTTTTGACTAATGACATGGAACTAACATTGTTCTGCTGCTAATTTGCTTTTCATAGCTTTTGTTTAATTTCAGTATTGCTTATCTGCTTCAGTAATTAAATTTAGATATACTAAGCTGCTCATAGCATCTTCAGTTGCCTCCGAAAGCCACAGCTGGACTGATGGTGAGGGATTGTATTATTAAATGTGTAGTTTAGTATTAGTTTCTTTTCTGCAAATTTAGATATATTAAGCTGCTCATAGCATCTTCAGTTGCCTCCGAAAGCCACAGCTGGACTGATGGTGAGGGATTGTATTATGAAATGTGTAGTTTAGTATTAGTTTCTTTTCTGCAAATCTAGATATATTAAGTTGCTCATAGCATCTTCAGTTGCCTCCGAAAGCCACAGCTGGACTGATGGTGAGGGATTGTATCATGAAATGTGTAGTTTAATATTAGTTTCTTTTCCACAAATTTAGATATATTAAATCGTGCATGACATCTTTAGTTGCCTCCGAAAGCCACAGCTGGACCGATGGTGAGGGATTGAATCATGAATGTATGGTTTGATATTAGTTTACTTTCTGCAAGTTAAATATCAGTTACTCAAGTTGTTTATGATTACTTCCGAAAATCATAGCTAGACTAATGATGAAGGATCAGAAGATAAATTGATGTAATCTGATTTAGATTTATTTTGTTGCAATTTTGAATTTCCTTAAGCATAGTTTCTTTTGTGTTTAGTCGGCAGCAAGAATAGTTTGGTTTTCATGCTCACTAGTTCACTATTTTGATTTATTAGATTAGCAACACCTTTTCATTTCAGCAGTACATTTTCATTTTCTTTCAAGTCTTATCATTGTAAATTTCAAATTTCTTTTTAAAGTTTCAAGTTGGTAAATCATTATAGGGGATATCACTTCCTTGAACAAACATAACCAAACTTGTTTTCATCTTAGAATTTCCATTTCACCTTAGAAAACCAAAAACGACAAAAAGTTAAGAAATAGGTTATCTTGCACATATAGTGCGCCGTACTTCATCAGTTTACGATTCCCGGATTGACAAATTAAATGCAGCAATTTAGGATACACTAAATTGACCAAACATAGGACACAGGGCACCAACAAAGAGGTTTGCAGTAATCTAGCACCGCGCCAATATTTTCACCTCACTTAGCAAGAAAGAAAGGTGTTTCACTTGAGGCGTGACGAGACTTAGAAAAATAAGGGATCAAGGAGAGGCATCAAGGAACGATGCAACAGGCGATACGGTTCATGAATTCCTAACAAACATCTTCACTAACAGACATGCATCATGCATAAAGAATAAATTCACAACAGAAATAAAAAGAACTTAGAGTGTTCAGAATTATAATAGACGAAAATTTTAAAAGGGCTATTCATTCCATCGCATTATATAGACAGAGAAAAATCCTACAACTTCCCATTTTATTAACAGATAAAAGCATCGTCATAGTACAACATTAAAACCATCACCGCTAGTACAACAGTCTCCATAGATCATATTACAAAATAGAACTCACAGAAAGAACATTTAATAACAAAGGGGTCTCTTTCAACACAACAACAGAACCTCGGCATGGATCCTTCTTCTTTTTCTCTACTATCTTCCCTCGATCCTGCTATAGATGTCCTCCCGCAATCTCGCTCACTTGATCTGCCCATTTTCACTTCAAATATCACGTCCACTCTCATTCGACGGTTTATGTAGACTTAACTTCGACTTCTCATTCTGCATACTTATATTTCTTGGAAGTCTTTGCAAACTCTGCCTTGATTGTGCTTTTCTTCATATTTCCCACACCTTTCTTTCTAGCATCTGTTTGTTGTTTAATTACTCTTTTCCTTTTCTTAAACGGCCTTTTACACAACTAATTTTTGGCTAGACCCGGTCAAAACTTGCCAAATTTTGGTTCCGCAAAAGCGAAGGACCCAACAATATCTTTTCTTGGGTTGTTATTGTTATTCCATTGTATCCTAGTGAGAATTGCAGGTAAATCATGAAGGCTACCAAGACTCTAGTAGCAAATAGAAGTATTGGAAAAATAAAGCAAATTTTATGGTAAAAGGATTCTCTCAAAAGTAATATATGTTTGAAAGGGACAAATCGTATCATGCTAGATGACCATAAGAGCTTCCAGTTTAGAGGGAGAAAACTATCAAACCAACAAACCTAGAAGAAAGATGTATATGAAAATTTGTCCTGAGACTTAAAGGGAAGTTAGTGGTGACTTCCAAGGGGATCTACAAGACCTAGATGCAATAAATGGAAGCATATATGAGTACAAAGTGAGACTTAATACTATGAGGTTCTCCCAGACAAAGGGAGAGGATCATAAAATGACATTTGCTCCAATTTCCATGTACACTTTTCCATAATTATTGTTGCTTATGTTATTTAATTACATCAGACGGATGTAGAGGCAATTTTTATCCATGAATAATCGAAGAAGAAGTGTACATGGGATCACCTCAATGTTTTCAAGGTCATGAAGGAGTCCCTTGCCTGTGAATAGAATATTGTACCTAAAACTTGGATTGATGGATCAAGGTTGATCCTATATGATTTAATTTTGATGGAAGCAGAATGAATCATGTGTCATAGGGAGAAGAAGTGGAAGAGATATTTACTTTCATAACAAAGGGATAAATTAGGGCTTCCTTAAGAAACCTTGTTTTAACTTCAGAGGGAGTTGACCTCTGAGTTTGAGATGAAAGACATAGATTTGATGCATTACCTCCTTGAAGCATACTATTCAAATCCCTCAAATATTTTTGGGATGATGGATTATCATTAATATTGTTAGGATAGATAACTTATAAGCTACAATAATTAGAAAGCAGTAGTGCTAGAGGACGCAACTAGGATTACCACAACAAAAAATGTTTCAAAAAGAGCACACAATTAGGGCAGCCGAAAAGTAACCAATCAACTTAAGATTGAGCTAAGGCATGTGGCTCAACATGTGTTGAAGTACCAACATGGTACAATTAGTTATGGCACAACCAGTCATGGCTTGAGATATGTCTCAAATAGTGAAGTACAACTACAAGGATATTAGGTAGAGAGTGTAGAAGACAAAATGATTTTATCGGGAAATTGCTTCAGTTTGGGCTTCGTTATGATTTCTTGGATGAGCGGAAAGTAGACATTTGTCCCACTTTGTACTAATAAGGGTGAGTATATTACAACTTCGTTGGCGAGTTGAGAAGCGGTATGGCTTCAAAAACTGCTTGTAGGATAAGTAACGAGAATTATGATAGGTCAAAAGCATAGTGAGATCTAGTATGAAACATGGCATAGAAGGAAGCAGTGTGGCTCTAGTATTATTCAATAGTAAAGTAGATTGTTGACAAAGCCTATTTACTAGAATGAACTTTGCATACTTCAAGGACAAGCTTGGAGTGATTGAGCATGTCTCTCTCAGCGACAACAAGTGATGAAATTGCAACAACAAGGACAATCATTCTCTTGATGGGTCAGATTGACCGAGATAAGGGAGAATAGTCCATCGGAGGACAAAAATCATTCTTAGGTAAAAGATGTTGACTAGGATTAGGAATATGGTCTTAAAGGCCCATAATTAATCATTGAGTAGGTCCCTTTCAACATCAGCCTGAAACTCTCTAGATAGGTTGAGTGAGCACATTTAGCATCAAGGACAATCATTCACTCTAGTATTATGAAGAATAGTTGGCATAAGACAATGATTCTTCTTGGGTCAAGATGTTCACTAGAAGAATGGTCTTAGAGGCCTAGAATCACACATGTAGAGTTAGACCTTTGGAGATTCACCATGGGTTAGATATGTTGACTTGGATGATGGTGAACCAGGACTAGTCTATATACCATGGGTTAGGGGTGTCGACCTGAATTATGGTGACTAGTTGATGCTAATAATGCACCATGTGTTAGAGATACCGACCAAATGGTCAAAGGTACTGACCAGATTTATGGTGACTAGTTGATGCTAATGATGTACCATGGGTTAGAGATGCTAACTAGAATTATGGTACCTAGTTGATGTTGTAAATTTACCATAGGCCAAAGTTTTTGACCAATATTATGGTATATGAATGATGTTGATGCTAATAATGAATTGTTATAACCTTTTCTTAGAGAATTTTGTCAAAAAGAGGACATTTGGATAGTCATTATGAATACCTCCCTAACTAAGAGGGAGTGTTGAGTTTTGTAGCTATGGTCGATCTTCATAATTAATATTTTAGCCCTTGCAATAAATGTAATAAAAATGTAAGAATGTTCTTCATGCCATTATCAAAATAAAAATATAAGACATACATCCTTCATGTCGGTTGCAAACGGGAAAAAAAAAAAAATTTCTAAAAGTTGAATTTTGGGCTCCAAATTACAAGTCGACCCTCCAAAATATGAAGTCAGACACAGTGAAGGGACACACCCATTCGAGCTCTTGAAGTGCCTATATATAGGCCATTCATTCTCCTCAACAGAGCAAGAATTTGGATCGTGCTGCGTCCCTATAATACTAGTGTAGCCTCTTATTGTTACTATTAGTGTAGCCCCCTTATGGTTATTTTTATGCCCATGTAGTCCCCATATTGTTATTATTGTGCCCCATAAAATCCCACTATTGTTAATGTTGTGCCCTTACATTATTATTATTATGTCAACTCTGATTATATTGTGACCCCTTAGACTCCTATATAGAGAAAGGAAGTTTTGTCATTTGAATCATCCAATAATTGTTCATTTATGTAATTTAAAGGAGGTTTCCCCCTCAAAGAGGATAAATTTTAAGTTGGTTGCATAACATTTTGTATCAGAGCTTTGGATTCTAGGGTTTTGCTTCTTCAAACGGGACATCTTGGAATTTTCACTATAACTTTTTTTCTGTGAGGCTTTAGAAGCTAAAATTTGCACCGCGTGGAGCTAAAATCGTGGTGAAATTCGTGTAAAAATTTTAGATATTTCTTCACTATATTTTTGGAGATATGATTTGAGGAAGTTAGGGTTTTTGCATTCTACATAATTTTGTCTCAAACAGGTGACCTAGGGAAAATCATCATAACTTTCGTTTCAAACCCCATACTTGAATTCTGTAAAAAGCGGTTGGAAGAACACAAAATTTGGTTTTTCTTGTAGCAAATGCAGGGCCTAAGGTCAAAATAGTGACACGTGGCATGTCGTACAAGTTCACTCTACTAAACCAGTCTATAATTAGGTCATCCTGGGAGATTAGGCATAACTTTATCTCGAAGAATCCAAATTAGGTCAGATCTATGGCATTGGAAAGAAGACTCAGAGGGTTACTATAGGACCGAATTTCAAATCTCGGGGATACTAAATCATAGAGACACATCAGGTTCAATATCGAGCTCCTTAAAAGCAAGAAAAATGTCCGTATTTTTTTTAAATTACATAAATTTTGTTTGAAAAATCCACTTGAAGTGATTCTAATGGAATATTGAAGCATAGATGTCAATATTGGGTTATAAAATTCCTCCCAAAAATAATTCCACACCCATTAAGCCCTAAAAAAGCTCTACTATGACACATGAAGAGGAAGAATTGCAACATGATATATCAAAATTACAAGACCAAGTGCAACAAATTTCGCTCTCACAAAGAGTAACAAAAAATGAATGGAAGCTAAGATAGATGATATGGAAGCTAAGATAGATGGTATGGAAGCTAATATGGATGGAATAGAAGCAAAATTGGAATATTTTAAGGATGTATTAAAAGCATAAATGGAAGGTTTAAAGGATGGTTTAAAATGAGACATGGAAGCTTTGAAGGAAGGTCTAACAAAGTTGCTACAATAAATTCTTCCTAATGGCGAAAAGGTATTAGATGAAACTCACAATGAAAAAAAAAAGGTCAAACGTGATTTCATAGCCTCTAACATTGGATTGAATACCCACCATATTCCAAAGATCAATACGAGGAAGTTTGATGGCAAGGATCCAATAACATGGATACTACAGATGGAGCAATACTTTGATCCCCATAATCTGCAACACACACAAAAGGTACACATTGCAACTTCATATTTAGAACCCAATCAGTTTGTATGGTATCGATGGCTTTGTTCTTGTAAACCACTTGTCACTTGGTCAATTTTTATGGAGAAAATTATAGCACATTATGAGGATACAAAGAGAAACACCTTATTTAGCCAATTGATAAATTTCAAACAAAAGGGTTCAATGGCAGAGCACAATGAGGAATTTCGAAAATTGAAAATTAGGGTAAATGATACCATAGGAACATAAGATTTATGTCTTCATAGGGAATTTAAAGGATAACATCCAACATGAGGTTCGCATGTGGGAAACTGATTCATTGGAGAAGGCATTTAGGTTGGCAAGAAAAATTGAAAGCAAAATTATGACGACAATGAAGCCTACCGCTCACAACTATAAGTATGGAAGTGTTGCTACTCCTAGCCTTTCACAACCTACAAGGTGGACACCACAACAGTTGGAATAAAAAATAACAAAAGGGATTTTTTACAGTTGTGATAGAAAATACACTAAAGGTCATAAGTGTGCTAAGAATAAATTATTTTACATAGATTGTGAAGAGGAGGAATAAAAGGAAAAAGAAACTTCAAAAGAAGAGGATATACACCAGGAACCAACCCTAGAGAAACAAGAAATGAATTCGACCATATATTTTAATGCATTGGCAACAATAAACACTCCTCGAACTCTCAAGAGAGAAGGACATATGAAGAAGAAAAAGGTAATAGTATTGATTGATCGGGTAGTACCCATAATTTTATTCATAGTAAGATAGCCAAAATTGCTTCCTATATCCAGCACCAAAGTGTGAAGTGATGGTTGCAATTGGAGGAACTATAAATTTCTCTAGAAAGTGTCATAATATCAAGCTAACCATGGGGGAATATGTATTGAATAGTCCAATGCTTTCTATTCCAATGGGTGGTGTTGATGTTGTACTAGGAGTCCAATGGTCACAATCTTTGGGTACAATATCTTTTAAATTTCAAGAACTTTTCTTGAATTTTGTTTGGGAAGAAAAGGAAGTTGAATTAAGGGGTATCTTAGGAAAACCAGGAAATATAATCAGCTCTAATGGTGTAACAAAACTTCTAAAGAAATAGAAACGGGGTGTAACTACACAATTATGCTCACTATATGTTCAAACATCGAACTCGTCTATTTCTCCAGATCTCCAAAAAGTCTTGGACAATCATTCGAAGGTATTTGAGACTTCCAAATTTCTCCCACCTATTCTTGATCATGATCATGCTATTCATTTTATTCTAGAAGTGTTCCTCCAAACCTAAAGCCTTACAAATATCCCTATGCCCAAAAGAGTGAAATTTAACGTATGGTTTCAAAAATGCTAGATGTCGGTATAATTAAACCTAGTCAAAGTTATTTCTCATCTGCAGTAGTATTGGTGCATAAGAAGGATGGATCATGGTGCACGTGTCTGGATTATAGGGAGCTCAACAAGCTAAATATGAAAGATAAATTTCCCATTCCTATAATTGATCAATTATTGGATGAATTACATGGAGAAATTTACTTCACCAAGTTGGATCTTAGTTTAGGATATCATCAAATTAGAATGAAGACTAAATATATTTCGAAAGCAATATTTATAACTCATGAGGATCATTATGAATTTTTGGTTATGCCTTTTGGCCTTACCAATGCATGTTAGGTCCCTATATTACTAGTGCAGTCCCTTATTGTTGTTAATATAACCCCCTTATTGTTATTGTTGTACCCCTGTAACCCCCGTATTGTTATTATTGTGCACTTACATTATTACTGTTAGGTCGGATAGGATCATATTGTGACCCCATAGAATCCTATATATAGAAAGGAGGTTTTTTTATATGTAACATCCAAGAATTGTTCATTTATGTAATATAAAGGAGGTTTCCCCCCTCGAAATGGTTGATTTCTAAGGTGTTGATATCTCTTTTCTTCTATTTTTGAAGTTGGTTTCATAACATTTGGTATCAGAGCTTTGGATTCTAGGGTTTCGCTGCTTTAAATAGGCCATCGTGGAATTTTCGCTATAAATTTTTTTCTACGAGGGTTCAGACACTAAAACAAAAACCCATTTCGAAGAAATCCTGAGGAACTTTGTGTAAAAATTTCAGATCTTGGTTCACAATATTTTCAGATATATGATCTGTGGAAGTTAGGGTTTTACAGGCTCCTGAATTTCATCTAAAATAGGTGACCTTGGGAAAATCGTCATAACTCTCTCTCTCTCTGAGCATCCGATTGGAATTATGTAAAAAGTGGGTGAAATTACAAGGACTGTAGTTCCTTGTGTATCAATTTTAGAGCTGAAGGAGGAAACAGTGACACATGGAACGTCGTACAAGTTTTCTCTACTGAACCAGTCCATAATTAGGTCATTGTGGGAGATTGGGCATAACTTTGTCTTGAATGTAGAAACAAAATTCATGTATTCTCTTGAGCTAACAATATGCTACTGTTAAATACATAATCACTTCTACTTATCTTTGTGGAATTTAAAACACAACTGCCAATAGTAATATCGTGAAGAAAGATCGATCACACATAACACAGATAATTTACCCAAGGAAAGCTTATAGCTAAAAACCCCACTATCTTCTATTATGTATTATATCATGGATCATGAAACAAGTACATACAAAGCTCCAATCCAAGAGCTCTTAGTACATGAGTTAACTGTCTCACATTGTCATACAAAAATTGGCAAGTTCCTTAGCCAATTTATTGTCTCCAGACAACCTGCATCCACTGCGCAATCCCAACTGATAGAAATCCCTAAATGAGTGCAATCCTGCTTGCCTTGACTATGCAATCCTCATGGGCACATTGAATGTGTGTGTGGTTGCATGTGTGCAACCGGATAATGTCACAACCGATAGTTTACTTCCCTTTCACCTAGAACTTAACTGGGTCCCCATTGAATCTGACATGCATGAAGTTAATAGTATTAAATCCAGTTGCATGTGAGACCACTCATTGTGAATTAATTAATAATTAATTCACTTGATCTCTCATTAGTTTATCTTCAGTTACAACTAGCACAACTGAGTTAAACTACTTTACAACTTGCATACCTGCATTTCCAACTTTGTTCCAACTTCGAATCACTCAGTCACAATTAAGTCTACTTTGCATGTCCCACCAACCAACCTCTTAACTCGAAATTCCTTTAGCTAACTGATTTTCCACTTCAGTTAACTATTTCCAAGTGCTCATTGAGAATAGATTATTGTTTATTGTCCAACTAATATTAAGGGATAATAATATTCGACATGCATCTATAAATAGACACGCACTCTATAAATAGAACTTGCACATAAATCTATAAATAGACATCCACCTAAAAATAGAAATGCAATCTATAAATAGAACTTGCACGTACATCTATAAATAGGCATCTCAGGACATGCTTACCCGCCTTCCAAAAGAGCTTGGTAGGCTTAAGCATAGCTTGACTCAGCTAGTTAACCACAGCGCAAATGTCTGGTCTCGTGTTCACTAGATACATTAGCGAACCCACTAACTGTCGATAGACAGTAGCATCCACTACCTCTCCAGAAGTAGAATCCTCTTTCCTCTAGTTTTATGGAAGAGGATTATTCATGGGTTTGCAGCCCTCCATGTGAAACTTACCCATTATCTCCCTTGCACACTTGCCTTGAGACACAAAAATTTCACCATCTCGCAGCCATATTTCCTATCCAAGGAAATAATGAAGGAGGCCCATGTCCTTCGTCTCGAACTCCTTTGCAAGATCCTCCTTGCATGAGTGTATCAGCTGCTCATCACCAGTCAATATTAAATCATCAACATAAAGAACAATGATTAAAATCTTACCCTCCACCACAATTTGGTATAGGTTTCCATCTGCTTCACTTTTGGTGAAGCCCAGTCCGGTGAAATAGCTATCTATCTGAGTGTACCAAGCACAGGGTGCTTGCTTCAGCCCATACAGAGCTCTTTTGAGTCGGCACACATGCGACTCGTTGTTGAAGATCTCGAAACCTTCAGGCTGCTCTATGTACACCTCTTCCTCAGTGATCCCATTGAGAAATGTAGTTTTCACATCCATCTGATGAATGTGCTAGCCCATCTGCGCTGAGAGAGAAAGGATGGTCCTTATGGAAGAATACCTTGAGACAGGTGCAAATATATCTTCATAATCTATCCCCTCGATCTGTGAGAAGCCCTGCGCCACAAATCTAGCCTTGTATTTCTCAACACTCCCATCAGTAGCTTGCTTTACCTTGTAGATCCATCTCAAACCTACCACTTGTTTATCAACCAGCCTTGGAACAATTTCCCAAGCATTGTTTTTTACAATGGTGTCATACTCCTCCACCATTTCATCTACCCATGTGGGATCCGACACTGCTTCCTAAAAGGAAGATGGTTTAGTCACAATACATTTTCTCATGAGAGCCATGTATCCAGTAAATCGGTCAGGAGACTGTCTTTTTTGCGTTGTGAAGTAGGGGCTCCTACATTCTGTGCAACATCAAGTCTCATCCTATCAGCTTCTATGGTACGCCTTCTGCCAGTTATGATAGTTGGCTATGCGTGAGTAGACTCATCCACTACATGAACCTCCTCCTGTGGCTGATCCACATCTAGAGACTCATCTTTGGGAACCAGCAGTTCCTCCTTCGCATGCAAGTCCAACTCCCTCTCAAGCGACAACCGCATGGCTTTCCCCCGATCAAATTTTATATCCCGTCGCATAACAGTCATCTTATTGTTACGAAAATACGCACAATAATTATGGGGCGTTTCTGTGTACCCAACAAAATTCCCAACTTCAGTAATCGGGTCCAGCTTCTTCCTGGCGTTCTTGGTCAAATGCACATAAACAGATGAGCCAAAAATCTTAAAGTGTGAAACATCTGGTTTCTTACCAGTGAAAGCTTCTTCAGGTGTACTCATGCCAAGTACTCTATGAGGACAACTGTTTTTCACATAAACCACAATGTTGCATGCTTTCGCCCACAATTGCATTGGTAGGCCCTGATCATGCAACATTGCTCGTGTTGCACCCATGATCGTTTTGTTCTTCCTCTCTGTGACCCCATTTTGTTGTGGGTTATGAGGTGCTATGATTTCTCTTTGAATTCCTTCTTTGCTGCAGAAGTTCTTGAATTTGTTAGAGATGTATTCTCCACCATTATCGCTCCTAAGAGCCTTTACTTTCTCCCCCGACTCTTTCACCACTAATGCCTTAAACTCACAGAACTTTGAGAATGTTTGATCCCTCTTCTGCATGAAGAAGATCCAGCATTTACGAGAAAATTCATCGACAAAAATAACATAGTGCTTATGTTTTGTTGTTGAAGCAACCAAGAACGGTCCACTCACGTCTGTGTGAAATCTATCAAGGATCCCTAAAGCACGGTTCTCCTTCTCATGAAAGGTGGAATTTACATACTTCCACATGGTGCAACCCATGCACTAATCTAATTGAGCAAGTGTTCCCATTGGAAGTCCAATATATATTTGTTGCATGACTTTCAAGGCTCCATGATGAAGATGGCCCAATCGCCTGTGCCATAATTCGCCCTCATCTCGGCTCACCACTTTTTCCGCCTTGCCCATCATGGCAACGCATCCATCTACCTCTAGCTTGTATATAGTCTTAACTCGAATCCCTATCCTCTTGGTTTGACCCGTTGTTTAATATTGCAGGAAATATTTTCCATCACTAAAACCAACACCATAGCCTCTGTCCTCCAACATTGCGACTAAGACCAATTTTTTCTTCAGACCTAGAACATGCATAACATATTTCAATTGAAATTGTTCACTGAACTCCCTCTGAAAGGTAATGGTACCAATCTCAGTATCACTCTATCATCCGTCGTCGCCCATATCTATATGCATCTGGAGATCTTTCTCCTCCAAGTCACTGAAAATTTTCTTATCTCTCGTCATGTGAAAGGAAGTGCCACTATCCAAATACCACACTGATCCCAATGCACTTGACACCATGCATGTGATCAAATAGAATTCAAGTTAAAATTGTGTGGCAAGGGCCTCACCAGCTACAGCTCCAACATCCTTCTTGTTCTTCTTCTTTTGCAGACAGTTAGTAGCAATATGCTCATGTTCGTGACAGTGAAAACACTTCACCTTCAACATATCTAGCTTCTTGCCTTTAGACTCGGATTTAGAATGGAATTTCTTCCCCTTCCCCTTCTTCGCCTTGGTATCCAAAGCACAATTCTCTTCATCATCATGCTTTGATGAACATCCATCTCTGGTGTTCCGCCTGAATTCCTCCTGCACCAGATCCGACCACAATCGTTCCCAATCCGGTAATTTTTCTCCTTCGTTAACATAGTCTTCACAACTATGCCAACTCTTAGGAAGTCCTAAGAGATCCAAGCTCACCAAATAATCATCAACAACATTTATTCCCACACTCCCAGTTCATCCTGACATTGGACAAACTTCGTGAGATACTTTGGAATGTTGTCGCCCTTTTCCATCTTGATCTTCCTGAGTTTATCTTTGAGCGCCAATTTCCTATGGTCGCTACTACTTTGGAATAGATTCGTCAAAGCCTTCCACATATCATATGGTGTGGCTTTCCCAAGGAGGCTTAAGATAATGTGGTCTCGTACTCCATCCAATAAGATCCTCCTCACCTTTGCCACTTACTTTTGCCATGCATCAAGATTGGCAGCATCTGAAAAAGTGGGCTTAGAAACATCATTGTCAATGAATTCCTTCAAGCCAATGTCTTCAAGCACTACCTCCATCTTGTCCTTCCAAGCAATGTAGTTTGAGTTTCCCTCGAGTGCATACTCTAACCTCAAGCCATTGAAAGCCATTTCGATCTTGAATCAGCTGTAGCACCAAGAAAGTCTTTCTGCAAATTCAAATTCTTTCCACCAACAAACTCAACTCCTGCTTCACTACTACAATATCCTGTGCTCTAATACCATGTAGAAATTTAATAAAAAATGCATGTATATGCTGGATTCTCCTGATCTAACAATATGCTACTGTAAAATACAGAATTGCTTCTGTAAAATATAGAATTTCTACTGTAAAATACAAAATTAAAACAAAATCGCCAATAGCAATATCATGAAGAAAGACCAATCGCGCATAACACAGATAATTTACCTGGGGAAAGCTTATAGCTAAAAACCCCATTATCGTCTATTATGTATTATATCATGGATCATGAAACAATTACGTACAAAGATCCAATCCAAGAGCTCTTAGTACATGAGCTAACTGTCTCACACTGTCATACAAAAATTGGCAAGTTCCTTAGCCAATTTACTGTCCCTAGATAGCCTACCTCCTCTACGTAATTCGAGCTGATAGAAATCCTTGAATGAGTACAATACTACTTTCCTTTACTGCACAATCCTCATGGGCACATCCAATTTGTGTGTGGTTGCATGTGTGCAACCAGATAATGTCACAACTGATAGTTTACTTCCCTTTCACCTAGAACTCAACTGGGTCTCCACTAGATCTGACATGCATGTAGTTAATAGTAGTAAATATTCAGTTACATGTGAGACCATTGATTGTGAATTAATTAATAATTAATTCACTTGATCTCTCACTAGTTTATCTTCAGTTACAACTAGCACAACTGAGTTTAACTCACTTAACTGAGTTAAACTACTTTACAACTTGCATAACTGCACTTCCATCTCGGTTACAACTTCGAATCACTCAGTTGCAACTAAGTCCACTTTGCATGTCCCACCAACCAACCTCTTAACTCGGAATTCCTTTAGCTAACTAATTTTCCACTTCATTTAACTATTTCCAAGTGCTCATTGAGAATAGATTATTGTTTATTGCCCAACTAATATTAAGGGATAATAATAGTCGACATGCATCTATAAATAAACATGCAATCTATAAATAGAACTTGCACATACATGTGTAAATACACATGCATCTATAAATAGAATTTTCTCATGCCTCTATAAATAGACATCCACCTAAAAATAGCCTGAGGCTCCATCCTAGTGTAGGTGCTTAATTTTCACTAGGATCTTCTTGTTGAGTCTCAACATTGAAGAACCCAAATCAGGTCAGACTTGTGGCATTCGAAAGAAGATTCAAAGGACTACTACAGGACCAAATTTCAGATATTGAAGATTCGAAATCATAGAGATAATTCAGTTTCAAAATCGAGCTCCTCAAAAGCAAGAAAAAAGTGTGTATATTTTTTTTTTCAAATTTCATAAGTAAAATCAGTTTGAAGTGATTCCAAGGGCATCTTGAATCATAGATATCAGTATTGGGTTCTAAAATTCCCCCCCTAAGAATAATTCAACGCCCATTAAGCCATCAAAATACTCTACTATTACTCATGAAGAGAAAGAAGGGCAACATGATATATCAAAATTACAAGAGCAAGTGCACCAAATTTCGCTCTCGCAAAGAGCAACAAAAAATGAAATGGAAGTTTTGAAGAAAGGCGTGGAAGTTAATTTGGATGGTTTGAAGAAGGGCGTGGAAGTTAATATGGATGGTTTGAAGAAAGGCGTGGAAGCTAAGATGGATGGTTTGAAGAATGGAATGGAAGACATGGAAGAAAACATGGAAGACATGAAGAATGATATAAAAGCATAAATGGAAGGTTTGACAAAGTTGATACAATAAATGATTCCTAATGGTGAAAATATAGTAGAGGAAACTCATGATGAGAACAAAATAAATGTTAATCATGATTTAATAAACTCTAATGTTGAATTGAAGACCCACCATGTTCCAAAGATCAATATGAGAAAGTTTGATGGCAAGGATCCCGTAACATGGATACTACACATGGAGAAATATTTTGATCTCACTAATGTGAAAAACACACAAAAGGTACGCCTATGAACTTTATATTTAGAACAAAATATATTTGTATGGTATCGATGGCTTTGCTCCTGTAAAAAAATTGTCACTTGGTCAATTTTAATGGAGGAAATGATAGCACATTACGAGGATACAAAGAGCAACACCTTCTTTGGCCAATTGATAAATCTCAAACAAAAGGGTTCAATGGTGGAGCACATTGAGGACTTCCAAAAATTGAATATAATGGTAGTTGATATACCAGAGGAACACAGGATTGATGTATTCATAGGGACTTTAAAGGATAACATCCAAGATGAGGTTCGCATTTGGGAACCTGATTCATCGGAGAAGGCATTTAGATTGGAAATAAAAGAATGAATGTAAAATTATGGCGACAAGGCCACTCACATCTATAAATATGTAAGTGTCACTACTCCTAGACTTCCACAACGTACAAGGTTGACACCACAACATTTGGAAGAAAAAAGAGCAAAAGGGCTTTGCTACAATTATGATAAAAAATACACTAAAGGGCATAAGTGTGCTGAGAAGATATTATTTTACATAGATTGTGAAGAGGAGGAAGAAAATGAACAAGAAACTTCAAAAGAAGAGGATATATACCAAGAACCAACCCTAGAGAAAGAAGAAATGAGTCCGACCATATCCTCTAATGCATTGGTAGGAATTACCACTCCTCAATCTCTCAAGATAGAAGGACATATCAAGAAGAAAAAGGTAATAGTGTTGATTGACTCGGGTAGTACCCATAATTTTATTCATTGTAAGGCAGCCAAGGAATTGAATTGCTTCCTATACCCAGCACCGGAATGTCAAGTGATGGTTTCAAATGGAAGAACTATAAATTGCTCTGGAAAATGCCATAATATCAAGCTAACCATGGGGGAATATGTATTGAATAGTCCAATGCTTTCCATTCCAATGGAAGGTGTTGACGTTGTACTATGAGTACAATGGTTACAATCTTTGGGGACAGTAGATTTTAATTTTCAAGAACTCTTCTTGAATTTATTTTTTGGAAGGAAGGGAAGTTGAATTAAGGGGTATCGCAGGGAATTCAGGAAAGATAATAAGCTCTAATGTCATGACAAAGCTTCTGAAGAAAGAATAACAAGGCGTAATTGCACAATTATGCTCACTATAATGAAAACTGAAGGTATTCCAAAAGCAATATTTATAACTCATGAGGGTCATTATGAATTTTTGGTCATGCCTTTTGGCCTTAAAAATGCATTTTAGGTCCCTATATTACCAGTGTAGTCCCTTATTGTTGTTAGTTTAGCCCCCTTATTGTTATTGTTGCACCCTTGTAACCCCCATATTGTTATTATTGTGCCCTTGCATTATTATTGTTAGGTCAGCTAGGATTATATTGTGACCCCATGGAATCCTATATATAGAAAGGAGGTTTTGTCGTTTGTATCATCCAAGAATTGTTCAATTATTTAATGTAAAGGAGGTTTCCCCCTCGAAGTGGTTGATTTCTAAGGCGTTAATATCTCTTTTATTCTATTTTTGGAGTTGGTTTCATAACAATGCACCGTCTACAATTCAAGGTTTGATAAATTACATTTTCAAACCCTTCCTTATAAAATTTGTGTTAGAATTTTTTGATGAAATACTAATCTACAACAAGTCTTGGAAGGATCATATTCAATATGTTGACATGGTGCTCAAACTATTGGAGGAGAAACAATTATATGCAAAAACCTCAAAATGTTTCTTTGGAGTACAAGCGATGGAATATTTGGGTCATATTGTATCTCATGAGGGTGTTAAGGTAGACCCTGACAAAATGAAATCCATTAATGAATGGAAAAACCCCACAACCATAAAGCATCTGCGATGATTTCTTGAGATAGCAGGGTATTGTTGCAAGTTTTTTAATAATTATAGGTGAATAGCAGCACATCTAACAACATGACTAAAGAAAGATGCATTTTCTTGGACTCTAGAAGCAACTAAGGCCTTTGAACATCTTAAAGAAGCAATGTGCCAAGCACCAATCTTAGCTATGTCAGACTTCACAAAAACCTTTATGGTGGAATGTGATGCCTCAGGAAATGGAATTGGTGTCATTTTAATGCAAGAAGGAAGACCGATTTCTTTTGAAAGTCATCCAATCAAAGTAAATTATTTAAACAAACCTATTTGTGAGAAGGAAATGTTGAAAACACTACATGCACTAAAGTAATGACGGACTTACTTAATGGGAATACACTTCAAGGTAGTAAATAATCATGATAGTATTAAACAATTTTTGGAACAAATATTATCTTCGGAAGAGCAGCAAAAATGGGTCGCAAAGATGTTGGGTTATGACTTTGAAATTGTCTACAAAAAAGGGAAGCAAAATGTTGTTGCAGATGCACTCTCAAGCTTTGTGCCATTTCTATCATCCAATGAGATTGGATAACTGAATCAAGAGATCAATGGAAGAATGAAGAAGAAGTGTGGACACTTTTTCAAAAGTTGCAGCAAGATCCAAGTACATGTCATACATCTAGCTGGAAAATTGATTCATTATGGTACAAATATCGTTTATATATTTGTAAGAATTTTGAACTCAAACAAAAGGTTCCTTTGGAATTGCACACCTCTCTCTTAGGAGGGCACTCATTATTTTTAAAAACTTACCACAATTTCAAGAAGGATTTTTTTTGGGATGACCTTAAATCCAATATTCAAAAGTTTGTGGCGAAATGTTAGGTTTGCAAATGAAATAAATTTGAGACAATTAAGGCCTCTGGTCTATTACAACCTTTATCCATTCCAAGTCAACGTTGGGAGGAGATTTCAATGGATTTTATCACAGGTTTACCCAATTCTGAAGGAAAGAGTGTCATCATGGTGATAGTTGATATATTTACCAAGTATGAACACTTTCATGCATCATCCCATCCATTTAAAGCCAACACAGTTGCTACTGCATTTATGGAAACAATTAAAAAGCTACATAGAAACCCAAAGATTATTGTAAGCGACATAGATCCCATTTTTACTGGAAATTTTTGGACGAAATTATTTTCTTGTTTGGGTACTCAATTAGCTCATAGCTCATCTTGTCATCCTCAATCTGATGGGAAAACTGAGATAGTGAATAAATATTTGGAAGGATATATTCGTTGCTTTGTATCTGATAAAGAAACACAATGGGTCAAGTGGTTAGCTCTGGCTGAATGGTGGTATAATACTTCCTTCCATACTACAGCAAAAATGACCCCATTTATGGCTCTTTATGGATATCATCCACCTTCCATCACATCACTTTTAAGAGAAAATTCTAAGGTTCAATTTGTGGAAGATCACATCAAGCATCAACAACAAGTTATCCAACTCTTAAAGGATAACCTCATTTTGGCGCATAATCGAATGAAACAACAGGCAAATCAACATCATAGCGAAAGAAGTTTTGATGTAGGTTACTGGGTATTTTTACATCTACAACCATACAAACAAATGTCCCTAAAACAAGCTAAGAAGGATAATAAATTATCACCAAAGTACTACAGTCCTTATAAGGTGTTGCAAAATATTGGTACTATGGCATACAAATTGGAGCTTCCTCCATCTTCCCGAGTGCACCTAGTTTTCCATGTTTCATGCTTAAAGAAGGTTATAGGTGACAAGCTTCTAGTTCAAACAATATTTCCAGAACTTGACGAGGAAGGAAAAGTCATATTGGAACCTGAAGCAGTCACGGAAAAAAGAATTCGACAACTACGAAATTGATCAATTTCAGAGTATCTCATCAAGTGGAATAACTTACCCACTGAAGATTCGACATTGGAGGATGATAATTTTATACAGAAGCATCCATAACTACTCAAGTGTTGAGGAAAACACTCTTTTGAAGGAGAGGGGCATGTTAGGTCCCTATAATACTAGTGTAGACCCTTATTATTATTGTTAGTGTGGCCCCCTTATTGTTATTTTTGTGCCCGTGTAGTCTCCATATTGTTATTATTGTGCCCCATAGAAGCCTAATTTTGTTAATGTTGTGCCCTTACATTATTATTGTTATGTCGACTTTGATTATATTGTGACCACTTAGACTCCTATATATAGAAAGGATGTTTTTTTCATTTAAATCATCCAATAATTCTTCATTTATGTAATGTAAAGGAGGTTTCCCCCTCGAAGAGGATATTTTTTAAGTCGTTGATCTATCTTTTCTTCTATTTTGTGAGTTGGTTGCATAACATATCACCTCTGAGGCATATTTCAGACCATCTAAGGCAGAGAAAAAGATGAATTTGAGGCAAACTATAATGCGTATTTGAGGCAAAGAATATGGTGGATATGAGAGAGAGAGATGAGTCAGAGTTTTTGGGCATACCATGAGTATAAGTACCAAGATTCTTAAGCATAGTCGGAGGTCGAAATTCGTCCGTAGCAGATCATACCCACATTAGACCAAGTTGAGCTCATTGGGAAACAATTTGACTTGTATAAAGGGTAGTTTGACCAGTTATGATGAGGGCTATGTTACTAGTCAGATTAACTTTATACTTGACTTAGAGGTATCTCTTCTTGAACTAAATAATTTCTCTAAGGAAAAGGTTGTTGTGTTTTTCCCCCATGTGGGTTTTCCTAGGGTAAAATGTTTGTGTTTCTTGTTAGGTTGTCTCTTTATTATCCTAATGTCAATTTTTTTCTACTATTGAAGACCTTGTGTGTAATTCTTTAGTGATTAATGTGAATACAAGAGGATTTAAAATAAAAATCATTAAAAGTAATTATCAACTAAAAGACCTGTGAAAAATCAACATTTGGTAGATCCATAGTTAGGATGAATCTAGGCTTGTTATTAATAAAATGAATTAATATATATGTTAAAAGCACATATACATTTTAAAAAAACATGTATTAAGATTCCTAACCATGGAGATTCACCCCCAATTTATTAAGGATATTCTTAATTTGTCAATAGACTTTGTTAAAATACCATGGGCAAACACCATGGCTTCTCAATATCATATGGCCAAAAAGCCATAAATCATTTCATATGACACTTGTTTATATGCCATTTTTTTAATTAATGAATAAAATTAAATTGGTAAGAAAACTCATAACTACTTTGAAATACATCTCAACATTTGATTTGTGTATATTATTAAGAATATTTTAGAATATTTGATGGAGGTTAAATCCTTACCATTCAACTCATAATTATTCATAATTAAATTAAACTTTGGAAGCCCTATTCTTAAATATACATGCCTATCGACATCAATCTTTTGTGTATATTTTGTAAATGTTAAATACATACCATCCTTCTATATTTATTGACAATTAAATTTAAATTATGGAAACTTTATTCCAAAATAGACACACCTATCAAGGTAATAATTGATTTAATTTTAATAGGTTAGTAGGAGCGGAAGGGGGCATCCTCAACCTCGTTGAACAGAGAGAGACACAATTCACTTGGGGATTGTGCATTTCAAGAAACAATGAGGTTGAATATTTGGCCCTTTGGAAAGAACTAGAATTAGTCATTGGTAAATATATAAAAATATTTGTTTTTGGAGATTCAATGATTGTAATAAAGCAAGTCACCAAACCAAAGCTTGGGGGAGGAATTTCCAACACTAAAATACTCCGAAGGATAGTTGTAACATGACCCCTACTATCCCTAGCCCATACTAAGGGTAGAAAGGAGGTGAGTTACTATGATGACCCAACCTCCAAACTATAATTATGGAAATAGGGTCTAAATGTTTCCATTTTTCAACTTCCTCAAAACTTAAAATGGATGACATTGTTGGGTTTGTCTCATCAAGACCTTTCCAACGATATAAAATTTGCTTCAATCCAACTCCTATATCAAAATATATGGTCGTTCAACTATTGACATATCAGATAGTGCCATGTCATTTTGGGTTGCCATGTGGCACCTACATGGTCCCCACGTTACTACCCAGGCCATATGCCACATCACCCTCACATGGAAGTTGTCAACCCATTCATCATCGACCATGTTATACCTCTTCCACAACTCACAGAATGGGCTCATGCACTATAACCCGAGGGTTAAACCCCCTTCCAATTATATACATACCATGTGGGCCCCTTATATGCCACTTCATCCTGAAGAAAAAAAAATCCTAGGAATTCCCCTTACATTCCCCCGTCAAAACTACCTGGGAATATCCTCAAGGATTACATGGATCTCCCATGGACCCCACTGTTAATGTGTTCTAACACATTCATTATGGCTATACGCTCAGCTCCACCCTAACCATTCCCTTTTTGCGACACATTCAACACTGTCGAGATGACCTGGCCCTTTAAACTTCCAGGGTGATATAGATATCCTACGAGGATCCCTTACTCCAATACGATGAGTCCATCGGGCCCCCTTGCCATGTCCTCCCAGAAATAAAATCCTGGTAGTTTCCATAAAGCATTCACTCAAAACCTCCTGAGTCATGGACGCCAGGGTAACATCATCAAAATCAAACATTAGGTGATGCTAGATGACGTTGTACCATCCACTTGGCCTTTTCTAAGATAACCATGTATAACGTGATTTAAGCCCTCTTGGACCTATAAAAATGTTGAAACAAGGTGTCACATGGCATGCCAAAGGGTACCACATCAGCCTCCTTGCCATGTCATGTCATGTGCCTCATCATCCTAAGTCCGACCACAAATTCCAAACCATTGTAACGTGCATTTTTCATGTTATAGGGGAATTCATGGTTTTCCACCTCAATATGAAAAATATGGGCTCATGACTCCACTGCCACATCACCCTATGATTTTATCCCGAGAGATCCCCAACAAGACCTCCTTCAAAACCATCAGGGAAAAACCTTGTGGGTCATCCAACGGGTATAAGACACTAAACTCTCAACGGTCAGGTTTATCCTACTTTTGTGCTTGGTCATAACGCTCTAACACATGGTTTAACTGCATCCTAAACCTTCTTTTCATTTGAAATCTCTATGTTTCCAGCCTCGAGCTTTGGTAACTGTTAATGCATGTATAAGTGGCATTTGCCCAAGCCTCCAATGCATAGTTTATGGATATATAAGGGTGTATGCGGGCCCTTTTGGGATATTCCTCGAAATATTTGTACTACTTCTGTCTCGTTATCACTAGGGTGGATTAAGTTGGGTTGTTTAACTATCAACCTAGCACAACTATTTCAAACCACTTTTGACTGGAAGCTATCCCTTCCAATGAAAGAGGGCTCTCTCAAAGAAAACAATGGAATACTCAAGATAAAATCTATATTGAAGATGGCCAAATCTATTTATGCTTTATGTGATTTTTGTAGGTGGAAGAGTGTATGATGTCTACCATTGGGCATGGAGTCAGCTAAAGAAATTCAATCACAAACAAATTGTATCCATGGAAGCTAAGGCAAATTGGCTTAAACATAATCTTTTACAGCATACATAACATATGAAGTAAATTGGAGCATTAATAATGAATTACAAGTAATCATAGTACCATGAAACTGATAACAATACACAAAGTGAAGATACAAAAATACATAAGGCAAGGAGAATCTCAGGTTTTGAAGACAATATGTTGTAAATTGTGTATTAGCTTGATAAATAAAAGTTACATAGTAGCTTCCTCAAAACATTCAATAACCCCTTCAAAGTGAAAAATTCCCCAATATATAGAGTGAGGCCTCCATACAATATTCTGCCACCTAGGCAACACTCAATGCCTTTTAAAGAGTCCTAATTGTAATTGAATTACAACTCATGGAGCCCTTTTAGGGATATTTTTGTTTTAAAATAGTTTGAGTACAAAAAGGACTCTTCAATTATTAAATAGCTCAACAAATTATGTTAATAACCCTTATAGAATGCAACCAACTAATTTTCTAAAGGTGTTGGATTTCTAATGTGTCATCACGCCACGTGGATGTTGACTTGCTGAGCTGGACCTCCATCAAGTCGAATTTCAAATTTTCTATAACAAATCTGGCTAGGAAAAATTCTGTAAAATAGGCCTCAAAGATAAGTGTGTATTTTCCAAACCCTGATAGTTGTGTAAAAACTTAGAGAGGCTTTTGTAGATGAGCTTGTGTTGAACAAAAACCTCCTTCAAAATTCCAAAATTCCTTTCCATTTGGTCAGAAAGTGAGCTTGAAGTTTACTACTAAAACAGTGATTTCGAAAAATTTGGTAGCAAATAACGTGGAGGTTGACCTATTTGACCTGCTGAAGTGTCCCCCTAAAAAATAGAAGTTCATATGTTTATGATGTGGACACCTTTGAATTGTGGTTTATATATTTCTTCACTATTTGATTTCCCAAAAATCATTAAAACTCCATAACGTTGGAAAAAACAAAGTACAAGCAGTTTGGTAGCAAACTTCAGTAGCAAATGCCAAAATCACCCTTATGCATATAATTTGACTTTTCTGACTATTCCAGGGTCTTCTCCAAGGTTTATGAGTTAAATACATGTCTTGAGCCCTCATATTTCTGAAATTTTAACTGGTGTTTGCCTCCATTGAAATCTACAGCAGTTTCGTAGCAAATTTCTGCCTTCAAGCCTGGGAGATGTTACGAAAGTGCCTAGTTTCCTAGATTTTGCATTTTAATTATTATTTCACCTTCAAAAAACTTCTAAAAGAATATATAAGCTTGTATATTACTATTAGCCATAGTATAAGAGAAAATTGATGGTCTTACCAGATTCATGGAACATCATCAGTAACAGTAATGAATTTGAGGCCCCTCTTCAAAAGTTCGGCTCGAATCATTTCTATTTGTGTTTCTAAATATTTGACTTGACCCTGTAACCTCCTCCTATCAGCTTGCAACCATATGTTCCTCTTACATAGCTGTTTCATCATTCTGTGTACAAGTAGTGTCCTTTTTAACATTTTTCCAGATTTTTCTACAACCTTATTGTAAAACTCCAGATGCTTTGATGTATCCTCCTTTTTATTGCTTCCTCTGAGTTGTCATGCCTTCAACACGCAGTGAGCTGCTTCTTTGAAAAATGAAAATATCCCAAAAGGTAGCAAGGGAAGCTATGACACCTACAAAACTACCCTAAAGACAACTAGACCAACTCACAAGACAAGAAGACCGAGCAATGGACAACAATAATGGATCGAATGAGAAGGAAATTGAGCTAATGACAGCAAACTATTTCAAAAATGGAAAGAGGACAAAAAAGGGAATGAATCTATAAGGTGTATGTGTTTTCAGAGTGAGGGATAAGACAAATGATATTTAATTATGACCCACATGACTCTAACCCTCACCGTTTCTAAAAAATTTCACCTTTTCCTTGTCGTTACCACAACAACAGACTTCCATAGAGAAATCAGTGCTCAGGAAGGCAGATTTGCTACGGAAGTTTCAAGAACTTTCATAGAAAATACTCGGTTTTTATAACTGGATTTGCTACGAAAGTTTGTTGAACTGTCAAATTTCTAATTATGACCAAATGAGCCTGAGACACATTGAGTTTTTTTTATTTTCACCTTAATGTTGACACCCACTAAAATTCATAATGACCTTGTGTTGGGCCGCTAGTTTGTCATTATTATTATCACTTTTTAACACCTATTTCATCCATTTCTACCATTCTTTATCACGTCATTTATCATGGTTTATCATATAATTCCATTTTATAATATATATGCTCTTATGGATAATTATTATTTCTTCTCCTTTATTTTTAATAAATTGATGATTATTATGCATTATTTTACCAATGATAGTTTATTAATAAATTTTTTGTAACATCACTCACTATTTTATCCTCCAAGATATTTTCCAGATTGCAGATTTGATCTCCATCACATCATTAAATATTCCAACTCAGAAATCGCTAGAATAAGAAGCGACAGTTTTTCATTGGACATTTTGGGCAAATGGAGAAGAATCTGAAAAATCCAAAACATGGGTTTTGTCCAGAATGGACTAAATTAATTTATAATGAGCAGTTTTCCTAAATTCGGTTCCTATTAAGAGAAACGGAAGGTTCTTTGAAGATTATTTTCTCAGATTCGTTGTTGCAGCCGTTTTCCAAATTATCTCAGTTGCAATACAAAATTCGACCTGTTCCTGTTGAATGTTGATGGAAAGATATTTCAGATATGATCTTGCTGATCAATTTGTTGTGAACAATCCAATTTTGTTATGGGATTCATTTTGTAATCATCTATGTTGTAGCTTATCTCTGCTCTCTGTGTATTTAAATAAAAAACAGAGATCAAAGAATGGGATTGTTATGGGATTATTAGATTAGAGATAGATAGGATAGGATAGGAGGAGAGGGGATAATGGAGAGATTTAGCTTTTCACGGGGGACCTCAATTGTAATTTCAATATACGGAATATTATTCTGAAGGAGATCATATTGTAATGACAAGTGAATTTCATGATTAATATATAACTTGCATTATTGTTCATCCAGATATTCTGAAGTAGCTCGGCAATATTCGTTGGTGGCTAGGGCCCGGTCTCTGGCGGATCTTACTGCTATTCCCTGTTTGATACTTTTCCATTTCTCGTAAGTTCATTCTGTTTTATATCTTTTCATTTCCTGCAAGTTTATTCTGTTTGATATCTTCTGATTTCCTGTGAGTTTACATTGCAGTTAGTTTACTTTCCTTTATTCTGATCTCATGTACTTTGCAAAATTTTCATTTGATTTCATTTATGCTCACTGCAGATTGAATTAATTATCAGTTAAGACATTGATTCCCGCTGGTTACGATAAGAGTATGATTAGGATAGATCCAGCTGAAAGAGCTCGGTTATTACTACTATGCTCTCGGTTGGTGTTATTCTCAATTGAATTGCTTGCTTAAGATTGGATTATGGTTTTGCTCGAGATTAAGTCTTGATGCTAAGATGTATTATTTCCTTTAAAAGTTGCAGCTTGAGATTTATGATTGCATTTGCTTACTCTTGTATTGAATTTAATAGATTATCTTAAATCATTACACTCTAGGTTTATAGCTTGCACATATTGTGTACACTCTTGAAACAAAAAGACTTACCCAGGTTGATAATTAATGTGAGGCAATTAGGAGTTTTAAAAGACACCTTTTAGCACCCAACATTTTGGCATCGTTGTCGGGGAGAGTGTTGCCATTTCACAGAGAGTGATGTATGTTTGATATTTGTTGTTGGGAAAGAATTGGGTATAAAAACGGAAGGTAAGAACCTACGTAACAAGCAAGTAAAGTGCTTGCTCCTCTTCCCGCTTTTCAACACAATTGCATAGAAGTTGAAGTAGGTGTTTGATGTTTGTCTGCTATGAAAGAATTGGGTATTAAAAATGTAAGGTAAGAACCTGCGTAATGAGCAAGTAAAGCACTTTCTCCTCCGCCCACTTTTCAGCAAAATTGCATAGGAACTGAAGTAGGAATTTTAGAGGTAGAATTTTTGAAAAAAATCTTGTAATTCCACTCGAGTGGTGATTTAAGCACCACCCATTTCACTAACCAATTGACAGGAACATTTGAAGGAGGATCCTCAAAGAAACACATGAAGAACATCTTCTACTATGGTAAGAAATGGCTCACATTGCAACTTTTGAATTCCCTATCAAAGATCTAGGAGGAGTGACACAAATGCACATAATTCCCCCATCGTCTCTACCAAATTTTCATGGTTTGACAAATGAATATCCATATACATTCTTATTTGAGTTTGAAATACTTTGTAGAGGATATGAATATTGTACTAATGATCGAAGGTTGAAAGTGTTTCCTCTTACTCTAAAAGAAGCAGCTCTCCGATGGTTCATGAACCTTGGTGGGAATTGCATCCAAACTTGGGAGGACATAAAGAACGTATTCTTGAAGAAGTACCAAGACTATTGCAAGGCCGATGAAGATATTTTCAATATGATACAAGGGGAATATGAAATCTTGGAGGACTATGTGGAGCGATTTCGATACAATCTTCAAAAATCAAAGCATAAGTATTTGGAAAAAGAGATCTTAGAAACACTTCTACTCAAAGGAATCAAAGATGAATTTTTAGAACGCTTAAATCTGATAAGAAAAGGCGATGTTTTTCAGTTATCATATGATAATGTTTGTGAATTATGCATAAGGTATTCAAGAGGAATCTCCAAGGCTGGTAAGAACTCTATAGAAGCTTCTTATTTCTTTTCCAAATCTACTGCAAGAAGAGGAGACATAAGAGCTGAAATCAACGTTTTATTTGAAAATTTTAAATATGATTTTATTAACTCTCTAAATTCACAATTGGATGTTTTACAGGTTCAGAAAAATCAAGAAATTGAAGAAGTGTTTTTCCCTCATTGTCAAAAGGAGCATCCCATAGATACTCACTCTTCCTTATCTAGGATGGAAGTAGCATATCAAAAAGATGGGGAAGCTACAACAATTTCAAAACCTTGGAAATTGTGGCCTACATGTTTGGTTCAAAACACTTCCCCTCCATATTTTTACTTGTATAATCCATTATGGAATACTCATGTGTTAGGGAAGCAATGTCAATCTCGATATAACCCCCACCAATCTTTTCTACAAGTTTGGCATGGTTCATCTTATGATTGCATAACTACTCTCCCTCATCTTGTAGCACAAACACATCCTCCATATTCTCCACCAGCTCTTCCACAACATCTTTCTCACCTATCAAAATCATCCACTAAACCCAATCAACTACATCATCAAAATGCTCCATTCCCTACACAATTTCCTGCTCAACTCATTCCACACCCTCACCATAATAAACCAGTACAACATGCTTACAGTGTTGAACTGCAAAATTTAGCCACCCTTTCCACCCATTATATCTCACATGTACCATTGCAGAAAACTTATACTGAGATTCAGAATGTATCAAATCCAAAAATTGTAGAGGTTATGAAAGAAAATGAGGTTTCTTCTAGCCTGCATCAACAAGTCATTTTAAACACTCAAGAACTTCATGATGTGGCAGCTATAGGAAATTAAGAAAGTAATGGATACACTGAAGATTGGTTTCACTCCATTTGTTTGCAACATCACTCCATACTTCAACAATTTTTTGCACCATCTTTTCAAGGGAAGTTGGCTTCTCATACCCTACTATTTATTAACATGCATTTTTCAAATTTGGGTATGTACATACTGGAGGCCTTATTTCGAAAATGGTTCCACTGGAAGTACTCTTATACGTAAGCATATTCAATTTTCGAAGAAGAGTAGGTTAGTGTAGAAAATAAATAAATAAGGACATAAATAAATACATTTTTATTATTGTGTAAAAATATATTTTTTTGTTGCAACACGCTGTGGAAATCAACATCGGTAATAAATATTTTAATTTATTTGTGTATGTAGATGTATTATATTGAAAATAACAATCTACAAACACTCATATTCATTTTTATCACCAATATGGAAAAATTGCTTAAATATCATATTTTTTGGCTTACGAACTTGATGAAATTTCTGAAAACAGAGTCGGGACAGTCATGTTTTGAGGGACCAAAAGTGAATATTTTAAAAACCTGTTTCTATCCTAAGTATCCCTTGATGTCTACTTTCCAACCCAATTTGAATCACTCCATTTGGATTTGAAACGAAAAAGTTATAACCAAAACATTGACAGGGCGTCTAGTAGGCAGCTTAGGAACAGAGTTGGGACAGTGAGTTTTTGGAGGCCTAAATGACTATATTTTTAAAAATTGTTTCTATGGTATATTCCTATATGAATCTAGTTTACAAGGCAATTTGAATCACTATATTTCGATATCATATGAGAAATATATGACCCAAATACTGACTGTCTATCCTAAATCAACACTCTTAGAACTCCATTTTTCCAGCTGTTCATTAAAGTATTTGACCCATCAATTCTTCTTGTCTTCAAAACCTGTTTCTATTGGAGATAAATAAATGAATCTACTCTAATTTCGAACTTGAATCATCTTAATCCGTCATCAAAAGAAAAAGATATGCTTAAAATATCCATTGTTGGTCTAAGATGAGTAATCTAAATGACTCCTTTATGCAGGTTGTTCTAAGTAAAATTGACATATCATATCATTGATTTAAAAAAAACAAACAAACAAACCTATTTAATGTATCTTTTAAGTAGCTCTCATTTGGATTTTGAAACATTCAAATTGGATGAAAAACAAAGAAGTTATGATTAAAACACTGCAGGATAGCATGATTGGCCACTGCTCTCCAGCAGGTAATAAATTAATTTTGTCCGTGGATTTGTTTTACAGAGTAACTACTTGTTAGTTTTTTTGCATAGTTCTTGGATTAGGGGAGTCCGATTACCTCTCTTTCTCCATGATTTAATGTTTTATTGCAAGTAGACACTCATTTTTTTGCAGGTCTTAGGAAAATAAAGAAGGTCAATTTATGGACGAGCAATTCCTGAAATAAATGTTAATGAAACAAAGGTCCAATTCATTACCCAATGGATTCATAACAGAAAAAATGAATAATTGATTCTCATTCAAAGATTCATGTCACTTATGCCAAAACATTTTTCCAAGAAATCATTGACTGAATTATATTCTCTTAGGCAATAACATCATAGCTGTTGTAACTTAATTTATTTATATCTTGTTTTTAAATAAAGATTTCTTTCTTTTCTGATTTCTCTTATGTTTTTGTGTTTCAGGTGTTGCTTCCTTCAAATTGTAGTTTCTTCTCTATTGGCGATTGAACAATGAGGACTCCACCATGCAAGTTTCAATTGTAGAAGGCAATTCTTCAGCGACACCAATTCTGTAAAAAGTTACATTTTCTTTAGATCTATACATACAATCATTTTTTCTCTGCTTTTTCCATTGTTCTTCTTTATGTATCATCGCTCTTCTATTGTTTAGAGTGGGAGAGATAATTTTTTCTCTCTCTGTGTGTTTTCTCTTGTTGTTCCATATAGGGAACAACACTTTTTCGTGTGATTTTTCCTTGTTGTTCCATATAGGGAACAACACTTTTTGAGAGTTTTTGTTATTCCCTCTTGGGAACAACACTTTTTGAGTTTTTGTTGTTCCCTTTTGGGAACAACACTTTTCTGCGTTTTTGTTGTTCCCTTTTGGGAACAACACTTTTTGCATTTTTGTTGTTCCCTTTTGGGAATAACACTTTTCTGCGTTTTTGCTGTTCCCTTTTGGGAACAACACTTTTTGTGTTTTTGTTGTTCCCTTTCGAGAACAACGCTTTTCTGCGTTTTTGCTGTTCCCTTTTGGAAATAGCACTTTTGCATTTTTTTTGTTCCCTTTTGGGAACATCACTTTTTTGCGTTTTTGCTGTTCCCTTTTGAGAACAACACTTTTTGCATTTTTGTTGTTCCCTTTTGGGAACAACACTTTTCTGCATTTTTGTTGTTCCCTTTTTGGAACAACACTTTTGTGTGTTTACTGTTCCAACTTTGGAACAACACTTTTTGTTGTTTACTGTTCAAACTTTTGAACAACACCTTTTTCTCTTAGCGTGTCTTGTTGTTCCCACTTTTGAACAGCTGTTGTTCCATCTTCGAAACAACATTTTTGCTTCTTCTAAGTTTTGTGTTTTGTGAATATCACTTCCTTCCTCTTGTGGGATTATTCGTAGCTCATCTCAGCCCCATTTTTTTTATTCCCTTTCATAACATGAAGTAAAATACTTCTACGAGGACAATAATTATGGATTTTATTGAAGCAGGTGAATATCATTAACATTATGATCTTTAACAAGACAACTTCTGGATGAGAGATTCTTTTTAAGAAAAGGGACACAGTTATTTATATACTACTTTACTGCATCGTTTGCTGCTGTACATGATACTGATTGATCATCTTAATACCATGTTGGTTCCACCCTTCTTGGTTATAATCTTCTCTGTCTGTAATAAATGAGATTATGGGTATATTTTTTTTCTATTGACATGTTCAACTTCTTCCACCATCCCTACTCTTAAGGAGTACTGAGCCTCCCTCTTTTAATCATAAAAATTTGTAATCACAACAAAAATTTGTTTGCAGATGGAGGATAGGGGTCTCATTACGAGCCAGCCTACCATGTTCATAAGGCTATAACGAAGTGACATTCCCATTATGGCCACCACACTAGGGTTATGATCCATTGGATAGCCAAAATATCCTTGGAACAGGAGGTCTCATCACGAGCTAGCCTGATCACTTTTGCTACATCCCAGTGAATGGCAGTTTGGTTATCTGGTTACCACGCCAGCACACTGATCTCTTATGTAGAACAGCACTGGAACTCTCCATTTATAAATTGAGGATCCTGGCTCATACTGGTTAAAAAGAAACCCTGTCGAGGCTATGGACGCCTGTTGGCAGCAGAGGCTCTGCTTATGGTATTGAAGTTATATCTTATCGTCAATTATTACTATAATACCCTTTTCTTATTCTTTTTTTAATCGAAGAAGTTATTTCCTTAATTTTTCCCTGTTTTGAACCTTTACACATGAGAAATTGTTTTCCGATCAATCGCATCATTTTCGGCTAGAATACTGTCAGAAAAGCATTTTTTTGGCATATTGTTGTCCTTTTCTTTTTCGCATAACTTATCATCAATCCAAAGTGTCCTATCTCTTATTCATAACTATATTTACACACTCCGCTCTCATTATAACCATACATCTTGTCGTCCTATCATTGATATGTGTACTCTGCTTCATTTATTGTTGTATTGATCATTCCCTTGCCTTGTCGTCAGCACAACACCTTTCATATGCTTTATGGTCATGGAATCCCTTTTCCAATTGGAGGGGGGAATGTATGCATTATGGGATAACATGTGATATAATTACTGAACTCTACCATAACTTGATGATTTGACAAAATATTAGTACTGCATTTATACAAAAGTTTCTCTGATTAAAATTTTTGCATGCATCTTATCTGTTGCTATTCAAAACTAAAACTGTGGATTCAAGAAATTTGCATGCAAAATAGTGACTTGTTACAGGAGAACAACAAGTATGGGGGGAATTCTATTTGCAGCAAGGACACACTATTGCCCCTAACAACAGAGGCTCGCTGTTAAATTTGGAAAACTAGGTCCAAACTCCATCTTGTGATGCTCAGATGAAGATTCCAATATTTGTATTGGATTCCTCTTTCTGAGAGGTGTAAAATCGATATAAAATTGATTTTAATCTGATGAGCAGAACATTTATTTTGAATTTATTATTTATAATAAATTTAAGTGCAGGTCGGCCTTAAAGTTTTACACACCCAGCAGATGTGTCACACACCTCAATGATGGATATAAATACAGTCAACGTTGGAGAGCATTTCACTCACTCAACATCACACATCTTCTCCTCTGATTATATATGAGCATCTGAGAAGCAGTTTCATCTCCCACGTGAGAAGGAGGACAAAATCTACTGCAGCAAAAAGGACGAAATTTACTACAGCAAATTTTATGCAGTTAGGGTTTCTGGGCAAGTTTGACCAGCGTTGACTTTGGTCAACGCATGGTCCGAATTGGCTGAAATTTGGTGGAGAGTTCGATTTTTGAAGGTCGTACTCATTGGCACAAAAATCGAGGTCAAAAGGTTGACTGAAGTTGGAGCTGCGTTGACTTTATTATTGCTATCCTGCATTGACTTTTCCTGGACTGCGTTGACTTTCCTATGGTTGACTTTGAGTTGACTGGGTGACTGATTTGAGGACTGTTGTGACAAATTTTGGGTTGGCCGACCAAGAATACTTTGCTAGTTGAAGCATCCTACTAACTGTCGTAACGCACCAATACATTCTCCTGTTTCTGATTTGTCTTCTAAAGGATCACTGGTATGTTCTATCTGCATTTTACTTGTAAATTCATGTGATTGCTATTGATAAAAGTAAAGTTGCATCAAGCATAGAACATCTACATAAATTTACATGGTATCAGAGCTAAGGTGAATACAAGCCCTAACTTATAGCAATCACCAAAAGAGAAAAATGGGTTCCACAAGTTATGGCTTCAAGGAGGATGACAAGCTGACTAGAAGGGATGACTTCCATGCTTGGAAGATGATATTAGATCTCAAATTGGAAGACTGCGATCTCATGGACTATGTACTGGGTAAGATACAAGAACCTCCATCCACTGCTATTGCTGCTGCCAAAACCAAGTATAAGAAGGGGGAGATCAAAGCAAAGCTAATGATCAGGGAATCCATACATAAAAGTCTGGTTGCCTACATATCTAAGCTAGGCACATCCAAAGAGATGTATGATAAGTTGATACAAATGTTCAAAGTAAACAATGCAAACCAGGTGCTATTCTTCAAGAATTAATTGAAGAATATGAAGAAAGGCAGGGATGAATCTATCCAAACATTCTTTTTGAAACTGACCGAGATTAGGAACAATTTGCTGGCTATTGGGGAGACAATAGCTGATCGTGATATGGTACTCACCGCACTTGGAGGGATCCCATATGAATGGCAAGTATTCAACACTACCATTCTCAATAATAACACAATTCCTAACTTTCACGAGCTACTGTCAAGATGCATGCTAGAAGAGACAAGAATGAAGGAATACGAAAATGACAGAAATGCTGCCTACACTGCTCATTCTAGAAAGAAGAACTCTGGTGGTCCAAAGAAAAAAGGAAGAGCAGGGGCCCAAGGAAAGAAGGGCAAGTGTTTCACTTGTCATAGGCCAGGTCATCATGCTAGAGAATGTCCTTTCAAGAAGGATTCTCCCGATAGTGATGACAACAACAACAACCGGAGGAATGAAAATCAAAGAAACAACAGGTCCAAAGGAAAGAGGAAGGCTCCCTCTGGCGGAAACAATCAACCTTTCAAAAGCTATAGAAACTCCAGGTATGAGGAGTCAAATGTTGTTGATAAAGGAAATGAATACATTCTTGTATCTGCTCTCTCCGCTGCATCCCTGCCTGACACTATGGATGTCTCGCTGATAGATAGTGGTGCCTCAAAACACATCACTGGGTTCAAGGAAGCACTCTCTGACATGGTTGAGAAGGATACTAATCTGGAAATTATCCTTGGAGATAATGCCACATATCCCGTGAAAGGGACAGGAAATGTGACCCTCCACTTGTCTCAAGGACAAGTCCTACATTTGCAGGATGTACTCTATGTACCAAAATTGAGGAAGAACCCTGTGTCTATATCAACCATGGAAGACAAAGGTTTCAATGTGGCATTCACTGATGGAAAGGTGCGCATGTGGAAGAAGAATCTCAAGGAAGCTATCGTGATTGGTTTTAGAGTTGGAACACTCTACCAGGTTGAAGGAAGTCCATTGGGAGCTATGACATGTGATACTATCCGAAAAACTGAACTATGGCACCGAGGTTTGGACACCTTCATTACAAGGCCCTTCCCGAAGCAAGGAAGGTGGTGACAGGGATGCCCGATTTTGGAAATAATCATGAAGGTGTATGTAAGGGTTGTGCCGAAGGAAAGCATACCAGGGGACCTTTCCCCTCAAGTGTCACAAAGACATCTGATATTTTGCAACTGGTCCATTCTGATCTATCTGGTATGCTACCCGTGACATCCCTGGGAGGATGTTCTTACTATATGACATTCACTGATGACTTCTCCCACAAAACTTGGATATACTTCTTGAAGAAGAAGAATGAGGCTTTCATGTGGTTCCGTACCTTCAAAGCCTTTGTGGAAAATATGACAGAGAAGAAGATCAAGACTTTGAGGACCGACAATGGCACTGAATATGAGTTAAATGAGTTCAAGGACTTTTGTAGAGAAGCTGGCATTAAGAGGGAGACTACTACTGCCTATACTCCTGAGTAGAATGGCGTTGCTAAACAAAAGAACAGGACCATTGTGGACGCTGCCCGTGCCATGCTATGTGACCAAGGTCTACCGAACTTTCTTTGGGGAGAAGCTGTGAATAATGTTGTATACATTCAAAACCAATGCCCTCATTCTGCCTTGGACTCCAAAAACTCCCGAAGAGTTTTTCACTGGTAAGAAACCTGACGTCTCACATTTTAGAATTTTTGGATGTCCTATTTATTTTCATGTGCCAAAAAAAAAGAGAAGTAAGCTAGATGCTTCTGGGAAGAAAGGAATGTTTGTGGGCTACAGCGAAACTTATAAGGCCTATAGAGTCTATGTACCTGGTCAAAGGGAAGTAGAGATATGCCATGATGTCACTTTTGACGAAGATGCTTCCCTGAAGAAAGCAGTAGATCTTCCGAGATCTGAGGAAAATCATGAAGCAAGGCCTGCAAATCAAGAAGAACCGCAGGATGAGACAATGCCTGATGTTGAAGGACCAATGGAACCAATCGATCCATCTACTTCACTGAGAAAGAGACCATCATGGCTCAGGGACACTCTCGAAGATGCTGAGGGACATGCTGCCCTGAGGGGGACATTCCGAGAAAGCAAGAAGCCGCGTAGATACCAAGGGTATCTGGCTGCCATGAGTACTATTGTACAATCTGAACCTGGATCTTTTGAGGAAGTCGTAAAGCATCAAGTCTGGAAGGATTCTATGCACGAAGAATATGAGTCCATAATGAAGAATGATGTCTGGGATGTAGTTCCAAGACCGAACAACAAATCAGTTGTCACCGCGAAATGGCTCTACAAGATCAAGCATGGATCAAATGGAAGTGCTGAAAAGTTCAAGGCAAGATTTGTTGCCCGTGGCTTCTCTCAAAAGGAAGGAATGGACTATGATGACATATTTGCACCTGTGGCACGATATACCACCATTCGTTCAATCATAGCCCTTGTTGCTACGCAAGGATGGATTCTTCATCAAATGGATGTCAAGACCACTTTTCTGCATGGTGCAATAAAAGAAGAGGTGTATGTAGAACAACCTCTGGGGTTTGAAGTCCAGGATCGGGACACTCATGTCTGCAGGTTGAAGAAATCCCTCTATGGGTTGAAGCAAGCACCCAAAGCTTGGTACGAGAGGATAGATAGCTACTTGATGAAGCTGGGCTTTACTTGAAGTAATGTTGATCAGAACCTTTACTTCAAGGTTGTCCAGGGGAACCCTCTCATTCTGGTGCTGTATGCGAACGACCACTTTTTGACAGGTGTTGACCCTCTCATTCATCAATGCAAGAGGGAGCCCGCTGCTAAGTTCGAGATGAAGGACCTAGGACTGATGCACTACTTCCTAGGCCTAGAGGTCTGGCAGAGACCTGGAGAGATTTTCCTTTCTTAAGGAAAATACATTGTGAAACTTCTGGAAAGATTTGGTATGGTGGACTGCAAGTCCATGTCAACACGAATGGAACTCAACTTCAAGAAGTTGAGTGGCAGCGCTGCTGGGCCCGTATTGGTAGATCCTACTGAGTATCGTCAACTCGTAGGGGCCCTGATGTTCTTAGTGAACACCCATCCATATATATGTTTTGCAGTGAACACTTTGAGTCAACAGATGGTTGAACCTCATCACTTTCACTAGGTTGGTGCCAGGAATCTTCTGAGATACCTTTGGGGCATGATAAACCATGGGCTGAGATACACTATCGGGAGCGTGACACTCCTTGGATATATTGATGTCGATTGGGTTGGCAGTGTGGTGGATCGTAAGAGCACATCGGGATGCTGCTTCAATCTTGGTTCTGCTTTGATTTCATGGATGAGCAGGAAGCAGAATTCGGTGGCTTTGAGCACCGCAGAGGCCGAATACATTGCAGCAAGTATGGCCTGTTGTGCAGCAGTTTGGTTGCGAAATCTCTTTAGTGAGCTGTTTGGACATGTGCTAGATACCACTGTGATACTCTGTGATAACCAGAGTGGGATTCGCTTGACTGAGAATCTTGTGTTCCATGACCGATCCAAGCATATTGATATCAGGTACCATTTCATCCAGGATATGGTACAGCGAGGCGTCGTAAAGCTTGATCATATAGGAACTAATGAGCAGGTCACGGATAATCTCACTAAGCCCCTGGGGAAGGTCAAGTTCCTAACCTTCCATGAGAGACTTGGTATCATGGAATGACCCTATGATGTGGGTCCTGTTGAACGATGAGCTCAAGGAGCTCTGGGGGGATTTGGGGACAGCTTCTCGGAGCTATGAGAAACCATAAGGCTAGGCTTGCCAAACCTTGTTGGTGTTCTTGGACCCCACCGTTGTGATTATTGAGTTGGTTCACCTCTCATTATCTGTGCCCTGTATTCATCCTACCCATTGAGTTCAGGGCTCATGGGAAGTACCTCTCATTTTTCCAATGAGGTGGGAAAAGCTAGAGACCAGTAGCAAAGATTGATGGACGCATCAGAGATTTTTGTACTCTCTATCTAGGATGGCACGGTCCAACCACTTGATCTGGGATCAAGTCTAGTGAGGTCTCGAACCTTTGCCTAACTTCGGGTCAGATGAACCAACTTCGGGTTTGTTGGAGACTCTTTGTGAGTCCGATGGAGGTTTTGGACCTCTGGGCTGAATTTGTCAGCCGGGGGATGATGTCTTTGTGACTGACCCACTTCTGTTCTGAAATAAAGAGGCCAGCAAAGCAAGTTACGGTGGGATGACGCACGATGTTTTATTGCACTGGTGGATGGAGTTCTCCCTAGTTGAGAGGGAGTGTTAAATTTGGACAACTAGGTCCAAACTCCATCTTGTGATGCTCAGATGAAGATTCCAATATGTGTATTGGATTCCTCTTTCCGAGAGCTGTAAAATCAATATAAAATTGATTTTAATCTGATGAGCAGAACATTTATTTTGAATTTATTATTTATAATAAATTGAAGTGCAGGTCGGCCTTAAGGTTTTACACCCCCAGCAGATGTGTCACACACCTGAATGATGGATATAAATACAGTCAACGTTGGAGAGCATTTCACTCACTCAACATCACACATCTTCTCCTCTAATTATATACGAGCATCTGAGAAGCAATTTCATCTCCCACATGAGAAGGAGGACGAAATCTACTGCAGCAAAAAGGATGAAATTTATTGCAGCAAATTTTTTGCAGTTAGGGTTTATGGGCAAGTTTGACCAGTGTTGACTTTAGTCAACGCATGGTCCGAATTGGCTGAAATTTGGTGGAGAGTTCGATTTTTGAAGGTCGTACTCATTGGCACAAAAATCGAGGTCAAAAGGTTGACTGAAGTTGGAGCTACGTTGACTTTATTTGTTTGCCTTGTGTTGACTTTTTCTCGACTGCGTTGACTTTTTGGGGTTGACTTTGAGTTGACTGGATGACTGATTTGAGGACTGTTGTGACACATTATGGGTTGGCCGACCAAGAAGAATTTGCTGGTTGAAGCATTCTGCTGACCGCCGTAATGCACCAACACATTCTCCTGTTTCTGGTTTGTCTTCTAAAGGATCACTGGTATGTTCTATCTGCATTTTACTTGTAAATTCATGTGATTGCTATTGATAAAAGTAAAGTTGCATCAAGCATAGAACATCTACATAAATTTACACTCGCGCAACTCGCGAACGCGCACAATTGTTCATACATGACGTGCTTGCATGGCTTCCACATTTTGCATCACTTTCAGTATCCGCTCAGCCTACATCAGCTTCAACAAATGCTAGTCCATGCATGTCATTCCACATTTTTTTCGGAGGTAAAATAGCATACTTTTCTTATTTATTACGAATTTAGGAGAATTTATTGCAAAATCCATTGAGCATTATTTATCATCATTCATTCCACATCTTTACCACTTCCTTTTCTTTAATGACAAAATATTTCAGTTTGGGGGAGTGTTCCTTTCATTTATTTATTTATTATGACCATCTTATTTATTCTCAACGCCTCCCTTCTTCCATGTTGTTTTACACCAAGCATAGATTTCAACATATTGTAGCAACCACCTCTATTCGTTTTCTAGCATTGCATGAGGGCATGCTAATTCTTCAGTTTGGGGGAGGCATTGCTACACATGATGGATGTTTTCTACTTTCTTTCTCATTTAAGGCATTCAATTTCATTTTTATACAGTGCAAAAATTGATTTGCAAATATCTTTAAAACTATGAACTGAATTCTTGTGATTTCTAGATAACAAAGAGGTATCATTAAAATACACAAACCCAGATAATTTCACGCTAAATTAGTTCATAAAATTTCGAAAATCATGCACTATCACCTACAGCCATTTTGTTTATATCTCATGATCCGTGCATCAAAACGATATGATTTTTGGATCATAGAAGCATTAATATAGTAGAAATCTAGTTTTTGAGAAAATGGTTAATGAAGTTTGCTGATACTTATATCATATTTTGTTGCAACTTCATATACATATAGTTGAACGTCAAATGTAAAAATTGTTACGCCTTCGTCAAGATTCCTAAAATTGAATATTCATTATTTGAGGAAGAATTCATTTGTTCTATCCATTTCATGAGTTGGGATGAACAATTTTTGTATTATTGTTTGGTTAATAAAGAGGCTTTGGGTTGCATGAGGACATGCAATATATTCAGTTTGGGGGTATTTTGGGCCACTATTTTGTCATTATTATTATCACTTTTTAACACCTATTTCATCCATTTCTACCATTCTTTATCACGTCATTTATCATGGTTTATCATATAATTCCATTTTATAATTATTTATGCTCTTATGGATAAATATTATTTCTTCTCCTTTATTTTTAATAAATTGATGATTATTATGCATGATTTTACCAATGATGGTTTATTAATAAATCTGTTGTAACATCACTCACCATTTTAGCCTCCAAGATATTTTCCAGATTGCAGATTTGATCTCCAGCTCATCATTAAATATTCCAACTCAAAAATCGTTGGAATAAGAAGTGACAGTTTTGCATTGGACGTTTTGGGAAAATGGAGAAGAATTTGAAAAATCCGAAACATGGGTTTTGTCTACAATAGACCGAATTAATTTTACAATGAGCGGTTTTCCCTAATTCATTTCGTATTAAGAGAAACAGAAGGTTCTCTGAAGACGATTTTCTTAGATTCGTTGTTGCAGTCGTTTTCCAAATTATCTCAGTTTCAATACCAAATTCGACCTGTTCCTGTTGAATGTTGATGGAAATATATTTCAGATATGATCTTGCTAATCAATTTGTTGTGAACAATCCAATTTTGTTATGGGAATCATTTTTTAATCATCTCTGTCGTAACTTCTCTCTGCTCTCTGTGTATTTAAATGAAAAACAGAGATCAAAGAATGGGATTATTATATTAGAGATAGATAGGATAGGATAGGAGGAGAGGGGATAATGGAGAGATTTATCTTTTCACAGGGGACCTCAATTGTAATTTCAATATACGGAATGTTATTCTGAAGGAGATCATATTGTAATGACAAGTGAACTTGATAATTAATATATAGCTTGCATTGTTGTTCATCTGGATATTCTAAAGTAGCTCGGCAGTTCGCTGGTGGCTAGGGCCCGGTCTCTGGCGGATCTTACTGCTATTCCCTGTTTGATACTTTTCCATTTCCTGTAATTTCATTCTGTTTTATATCTTTGCATTTCCTGCGAGTTTATTCTGTTTGATATCTTCTAATTTCCTGTGAGTTTACATTGCAGTTAGTTTACTTTCATTTATTCTGATCAACTTATTTGACTAAGAGAGATTTGTCTCTCTTCTATAATCAACTATTTAGACCAATTTAAAGACTCGGGATGAACAAAAGAGTACCCCACTCCTAAATATTAACTTAAGCAATTATCAACTCTATTTCTAGCAAGTAATAATAAGTACAAAGAGCATAACCAAGCATTAATATATCAACCTTCTGGGATCAACCATCCACATCATTTTCACAACATTTAACATTATTTATTCACATAGGAATTCAACATTCCTCATTAGTAACATAGGCTTTAAACCAACGCACTCCCTTATTCAAAACTCTAGCCTTCCTAGACTTATAGAGTAGAAAATAAAACCTACTAGCCATTCTTTAAACATAGTATAATCATTACAAAGATCCACCCATCTGTTCAATATTCAGGCACTCAAACCATATTTATGAATCAAACACTTACAAGATTCACGCATTCCTTGCATATAAACCATTTATACTAGGATTATGCTTAATTAAAGATATAAATTTAAACCATCCCACATCCATGGCTTTAAAAAAATTATTTTCATTCATACATGAATGCCTCATTCCTCAACACCACAAGCCATGATAACCCTGTACATTAAGCAAACATAAAACATTCATAACATAATATTCATAAGTGGACACTTATCTTTAATAGATTGAACCTAGCAACTGAGATCAATACTTCAACTCTTCACCCAACCTTGGACAAGCTGAAGTCAAGCCTTTCTTGCAGTTGTCACCCATGAGCCATGTTCCAGAGCTTGAGGTGGAGTGCTTAAGGGATTAAACCAATGCTGCTAGTTGAAACATGGACTCCAGACATTTATCCACCTACACCCACCAACTAATTCATGTAGTCAATTTCTCATAGGGAATCCATAGGTCCACTACTTATACCCTTCAGCTACTTCAATAAGAATTGCATATCTCTACCATTTCATGCTAAAACAGGGAATCCAAAGGCCTATACCTCCACCCTCAAATCAACATATGAACCAGGGTGTCCCAAGGCTACACTGCCTTTACCCATCAAATATTCAACAACTTCACACTAGGTAGGAAACACTTCCTTTTATATAGAGGGACTTATAATACAACATCCCAACATCTCTAGGGATTTGGACACAAAGAGTCTCAATCCAGATGTGGAGAGAGATATAAGTAGTTAATGATAAGGAGGTTTTTATTAGTTGTGTTGCCTCTGAAGGAACAAGAGTGCACTCACCAACAAATTCTTAATGGAACTTCCACTTGTTCTCTCATACCAAATCCATCGAACTACCATAAGGTGTTATCAACCCACTAGCCTTGGGTGTCTCAACCTCTCAAAAGTTATCGACAAGCATAGTATCTAGTGGATTTATCAACCCTCCAAGGCACAACCACTGCTTAATGATTATCAACCAAAAAGCCTTATGGGTTTTCTTAGATGGACTATCCTCTGAATTTCTCTTCCCTCGAACTCTCTTGGTCCTCATATATTTTTCCGCCCACTCAATAATTCAACTTGATCATGAGGAGCCTCACAACCTCCGTATCTTTTCTTGTGCCCTTATTTGCTTGCGCATATGAATCGTGTATGATTCTTTCTATGCAACAGGAGCCTCTCACCCTCCACTTATTTCTCTTTTCAAACATGAGCCTCTTGGCCTCCTCTTCCCTTTTCAATAGGAGCCTAGCGACCTCCTCAACCATTTTCAATAGTAGCCTCACGACCTCCTCTTCCATAGTAGTTGTAACTAAATCCCCTAACGCATGAAGTGTGATGGAGTTTAATGTGTGTATGTTTGAACTCGCCATTGATCTGTATTTATGAAGGAACGAAATGAAATATAGATATAAACATAAACGCAAATATACAATGAAAACAAAACATCAACTCATTAATAACAAAGTACTGAAAATTGTTTACATGTAGAATGAAAATAAACTAGCTCAGGGGATGGTAGCTTGTCTTTGAGAAGAGATGTGGCAGCTACATGCCTTTTGAACTGTGTTACAATGAGGCTCAACAACCTATTTATTATTGAGAAACATTGGAAAACCTTAAACATCTAAAAACCTAACACTAGAAGATGAAGCGCCAAAAGTCGATGGGCCTCGTTGGTTTAAATTGGTACATCAACTTCTCGGGGTTGTAACTTTGGCATACAATCTTCGTTCGACACATACGATACCTAGTTACAAAGATGTATTTCAGGAATGCAACTTTTGACTACATATGTTAAAGAAAGACTAAAGTTTTTCCGTTTTCCAAAAAAACGTCATTTAGGGCCTCAAAACGTCTACATAATTTTAGGACCTAAAAAACTGCCAAAAATAGTAAATTGTGCTACAATTAAGAAAATTGAAAGAAATAATGGTGGGGGTCCAATTGGATTAGGTAGGTGGTCACCAATATCCACCTGGATCAGTCCTCCCCTCTTAGGAAGTAATGGTCCCCTTTGTGTTGAGTTTCTCCATGAGATGGGGAAACTTTTGTTGAACTTGGTCCTTGATGAACCACTTACCTTGGTCCAAGAGTTGGTCAGCTTTGACTACCCGATATAGTTAGTTCTTCTTCTAGCGAGTGTTCTTGATATTTGTGTCCATGATCTAATCAGTTGTGGCTTATTCCATGTATTTTGGGTTTAGCTCTATTGGTGTAAGTTGTTCTGCAATGTCTGATGTGTCCAGTAATGGTGGAAAGTATGGTGGAAGGCAGTCCACATAAAACATTGGGTGCAAGCCAAGGAATGGGGGAATGTTGAGCTCAAAATAATTGCCTTCCACAACCTTGGTGATGGTGTAAGGCCCATATCAAAGTGGTTTGAGCTTATTATGGGCTCTGGTAAGGTGTTGTCTCTGCAAACGCAACCAACCTTTGTCGCCCATCTGAAACTTGTGTGCCATCCGAGGTTAATCATGTTGCTACTTGTACTTGGAATTGGACTTCTCCAAGATGTCATGAACTTGTTGGCGGATGTTTTGGATGCATTCAATAAACCTTGTTTCTTTATCAGACTCATATTGTACATTGTTGGATTTTGTCTGTATAGTCACATAAGGCATGGAAACATCGATAAGACATCATGGTTGAAATCCTAGACCCACCTAAAAGGGACTACAACCAGTCAAGTTATAGAGAGATATGTTATGGTTGTGTTGCACATAGGGAAGACTCTCATCCCAGGTTCGTGGATGCTTGGATTTGTACATGCAGAGTATGTGCACGATCATCTTGTTGACGACCTCTGTCTGAACATTATCCCGGGGATGGAATGCAATCGACTTAGTGAGCTTGGTGTCCAATAGTGACTAGAGGCTCAACCAAAATGTGCTCAGGAAACTACTATCCTGATCTGATATAATGGTCTGCGGGATCCCATAATGTACCCACACTAGTTCAAATAAGATTTTGGTAGTGTCCTTTGTTGTCATACTCTTCTTGCAAATTGCTAATATAGGCATCTTATAAAATGTGTCCATGACCGCAAATACACAATCAATACCATGCTTGGTGATGGACCTCCAAATTAGACACCAATTAAGGCCCATCTAACCTTTCCTAGGCACATAAAAGATATATTAAATCTCTCCTTCTACACTTAATAATGCTTTTTTAGCTTTAATGTGTTCATTATGAAGTTTTATAGATAATTGCATATTTGTGCCTAATATTATTTATTTTTGTAGAATATTGTGAAAACATTGGGAAGATTATGAGGATTTTGAGGATGAGATAATTTAGGGACTTGGTACCTACTATAGGGGGGCCAAGGTTGGATAATAAATGAATAGGTTGTTGAGATTCAACAAGATAATTAGCTTAGTGAAAAGAGTCGCCTTCACTAAGTGGGCCCGCAGGCTATTTTTGGCGCAAAGTCTATTTTTAGACATGTCGATCATATTCTATGAGTTGCAGGATGCTTTGTGGATGGTTGGTCAAGTTGGAAAAATAGATGGACTTCTATTTTTAGATATATTGGGCAGAATCTATTTTTATATTGCCAGTCTAAAAATAGATATGTCGAATATTATTAGCTCTTAATAATATTTGGACTCTAAACATTATCTTATTCTCTTGGAGCACTTCAGTTAAGAATTACCTGAGATGTGACGGTGACAAAAGTACATCATTAGGAGTTTCTGCACGACTGTACATGAGGGCTTGATTCAGAACTCATGTGAGATTTGGTGGGTGCCATAAAAGTAGTTGGTGGAGTTGTATTCCCGGTTGCTTCCGGTTAGACTCAGTTGAGCTAGTTGTATCTAGTCTAACTGATAGATACACTAGTGAGAGTGGAGTAAATTAATTAGTTAATTAATTCACTAAATAATAACTCATTAATCAACTAAAGAATATATCAGTTAACTATAGTGCATGGAAGTTTCAATGGAGACCAGTGGAGAGATAGGTGAAAGAGCAAGTGTGACTATCAGTTGTGACTATAGTGATGCATTGATTGCATCCAACACTCAGTGGAGATGCCAATGAAGATTATCTATTGCAAAGCTTGTGAATTCCAAGTTCATTAGACCACTCTTGACAAGTTGCGCGATGAAATGAAGACGCGGTGGCAAAGATTGGTGCATGGATTTGCAAGATCGGGCCTGATTAGTGTGTAGCGATTGTATTGTACTGAGAGCTTGATATGATTAGATTTGTATGAGGATTGTTACATGATCTCTATGACATATATTATATACAGATAGTTGGTGTTTTCAGCTTCAGGCTTTCCTGTTAAATAGTTGTGTTAATGTGTGTGAATTTTTATTGTTTCATGTGTGCATTGCAATTGATTTTATTTCCACAAATGATCAATGGTGGAATAGATTTTATATTGTGAACGAAGTTAAAATAGTGTGTGACCAGGAGAATCTTGGATATATAACACATAAGTTATATAATTTATACATAGGATATTATGAAATTATTCCACAAATTTTGGAGCTCGAGCGATTGAAAAATTATAGGAATTTGTTCCCTCTCATTTAATGCAAAACCCTAGTATTGGGAACTATATCCACTTTTTGAGGGATTTTGGAGGGGAAAGTTGCCTCATTTCAAGGATAATGCTTCCTCGTCACTTTGCATAAGTACCAATTCAAATTTTCATCCAGACACATGCATTTCTTAATCTTCTTGTGGAGAAAACTTGTTATTTAGCAACTCCACTTTCATTTCTAGCAGGGATGTACTTGGATTGATTCAAATAATTAAGTTTGGCACCATTTTTAGCTTCTAAAGCTTGGTTTCCTTCATATGACTCTGATTTTCCTTGGGCTTGGCCATCCCAGGAGCCTGAGAGCCCTCTTGTACAATTTCTTTATTTCCTTTGAATGTCTTTTTCACTTACATTCTCTTATTTATGCATTTACTATTCATTTTTATTTTGTTGTAGGTCATATTGGTTAAATGATTGAAGTGAGTTGTTTTTTCAAGTTATTTACAGAGTCACAGGCATGATTCATCCTTAGAACAACTTTAAAATGTCATATTCATCATTGAGCTACTTGGATTGGTTTACCAGTTCACAAATCTAGAATATCTCGAAGTCGCTTGTAGAAAAATAGTAGTAATTTTCTGTTATTTTTTAGAACATGTTAATGAGATTCATTTGAGTTGATTCCACTTGTATTGGGTCATAAAAACATTCAATTTGATAACAAAATTCACCCCATTGAATTTTCACTTGATTAAGTTAAGCATTTGGTAGGTTAACTAGCTCACTAGTTCTTGAATTTATGGTGTTCAGAGTAAGTAATATTCTTCTATTTCTTATCACGTGTTAACAAATGTATTTTGGAGTGACTCCACTTGGAATGGAGTCCTAGGACATACTACTTAATAAAAAAAATATTCTTGTCTCATTTTCATTTTATTTACTTGGGAATTCAACTAGTTATCTCACTCTTGTAGCAAAACAAGGCCTCCTGTAATACCTCCAGTAGGGTCTCCTATAGCACGTGTAAGCTTGACCAGATTTGCTCCAAAAGAATGGGTTTTATCTCTTAGGATTGAATCATGACCCCTAGGCTTTGCATCTGTGATTAAGTAAGACCAAATACCTCTTAACCCTTGCCTCTTCTCCATTTAAATTCATCTCTGAAATTTGGATTAGTGGATAGATTCATGATTTGAAGAGCATAATGATGATTTTCATGAAGCACCTTGTGAACTCTATTGAAAAAATCTATGTGATTGAAAAATCATACATCTTAAGCTATGGTTTCCATTTCCATCGTTGTTATTTTTATTGCATAGACTAGCCTTCCTTTTGATGTACCATTTACACTTTGCAAACAGGTTAACATTTACATTTCTTTAAATATGATTAACATTTACCTTCATGCAAAGTAGAATAGCCTTTCATTTCTGCAAAAGTAACTAGGATTTCCTCTTTGAAAAATTAATTAGGTTTCCTTTCTACAAATAGACTAACATTTCCATTTCTACAATTAGTTTAGGCTTGGATTTCATGGCATTCACTTCATTGCATCATATCAATGAAATAAGGACACATTGCATGTTGCACATATAGCGTCGACACCTCTTAAGTTTATATGAACACCGGGTTGATAATTTAAGTTGGTAGCCTCGATATTTACAGAATTCTTGTTGCAATACTAGGGCTCATCACTTGGTATACGGGAGGCCAAACATATAGTCCATGGAGATGGATTCCCAAGGCTATGTGAGAATAGGCACAAGAGTGTACAAGCCTTGTTTCTTGATGATTGGCTTGGCGATGACATAAGCAATGCAAGATCTAATATATTTCCCAACATCCTGTCACAGTTTTGGCCAATATAAAGTACTTATGTAGTATGACCACAATTTTTTGCACACTAAAGTATCATGCAATATGATTGTAGTGTGCCTCCCAAATCAACTTAGCACGCTCACTTTAAGGAACACAAAGGTGGCCCAGGTATCATAATAATGCATCCTAGAGGTGGAAATCAGGAAATTTCTTGCCATCCACTAGTATCTAGTATGTGGTGGTGAACTCTGGATCATTTTTGTATAGTTGCGGCCATCCAGAGGTCTCATGGCCACAAGAGTTGAGAACAATAGACTAGCCTTCCTTTTGATGTACCATTTACACTTTGCAAACAGGTTAACATTTACATTTCTTTAAATATGATTAACATTTACCTTCATGCAAAGTAGAATAGCCTTTAATTTCTGCAAAAGTAACTAGGATTTCCTCTTTGAAAAATTAATTAGGTTTCCTTTCTACAAATAGACTAACATTTCCATTTCTACAATTAGTTTAGGCTTGGATTTCATGGCATTCACTTCATTGCATCATATCAATGAAATAAGGACACATTGCATGTTGCACATATAGCGTCGACACCTCTTAAGTTTATATGAACACCGGGTTGATAATTTAAGTTGGTAGCCTCGATATTTACAGAATTCTTGTTGCAATACTAGGGCTCATCACTTGGTATACGGGAGGCCAAACATATAGTCCATGGAGATGTATTCCCAAGGCTATGAGAGAATAGGCACAAGAGTGTACAAGCCTTGTTTCTTGATGGTTGGCTTGGCGATGACATAAGCAATGCAAGATCTAATATATTTCCTGACATCCTGTCACAGTTTTGGCCAATATAAAGTACTTATGTAGTATGACCATAATTTTTTGCACACTAAAGTATCATGCAATATGATTGTAGTGTGCCTCCCAAATCAACTTAGCACGCTCACTTTAAGGAACACAAAGGTGGCCCAGGTATCATAATAATGCATCCTAGAGGTGGAAATCAGGAAATTTCCTGCCATCCACTAGTATCTAGTGTGTGGTGGTGAACTCTGGATCATTTTTGTATAGTTGCGGCCATCCAGAGGTCTCGTGGCCACAAGAGTTGAGAACAATAGTCAACGCTACAACTGGGGGCCGGTTGAGGAAATCTATAACATGATTGGTGCTACCCTTTTTGTTTTTAATATTAAAGTAGAATTGTTGCATATATGTAGGCCACTTCTGATGGAGACCATTTTGTAACTTCCCTTGTGTTTGTATAAACTAAAGAGGTCGGTGATCGGTGTGTATGATTGTCTCCTTCCCCGTAATGTAATGTTTCCATTGCTGACAAGCCTGCACAATAGAATACATCTCTTTATCGTAGGTGGTGTACTTCCAAATTGTACGGAAAAGTGTCTCATTATGATAGGCCATCGAATTCTCATTATGGGTGAGGTTGTTGGAGGTCTGGAAATGTGAGTACAGGCGCAAAGTAGAGGCGGTGCATCAACTCAACGAACAACTTCTTCTATGACTCGGACCAGGAAAACTTTGTTTTCACTTCGCCCTTGGTAATTCGAATCAGAGGCCAAGTGATATGGGAGAATCCCAATATGAACCTCTGGTAAAATTTTGTAAGGCCCAAAAAGTTGCAAAGCTCTGTTAGAGTGGTCGGGGATGGTCAATGCCTAATGACTTGGATCTTAGCTAGATCCACATGCACGCATTTCTCATCTATGATGTAACCTAGATACTAAACCTGACTCATGCCAAAGGTGAATTTCTCTAAGTTGGCACACAATTTGTGTTGTCGTAGGGTTTGAATACCTACCAAATATGTTGCAGTTGCTCTTCCCAACTCCTGCAGAAGATGAAGATGTCATCCAAATAAACAACCACAAACAAGTTGGTGAAGGGTTACAATATGTCATCCATCAACCTCTTAAAAGTAGTGGGCGGAATTTTTCAACCTGAAGGGCATGACCAACTGTTCAAAAAGGCCTTCCTTGGATTTGAAGGCGGCCTTCCATACATCTGTGAGATCTATTGAAGCCTAGTGATAGCCATAATTCAGATTGATCTTGATGAAATACCTAGCCCCTTAAGTTGGTCAAGAAGGTCATCAATCCGCAGGATTGGATACATTTTCCTAACAGTGATTTTTTTCAGTGCCTGATAATCGATGAAGAGACTCCATGCCAATCCTTCTTCTGTACAAGTATAATCAGTCTCCCACGAGGTGAAGAACTTGATCGTATGTGCCCTTTTTGCTGCAACTCCTACATCTGCAACTTGATCTCTTCATTTTCCATAATGGAGCAATGATATATCTACCCATTAGATAGAGGTGCTTTGGGGGTTAGATTGATCGAATGCTTGACCTGATAGTGTAAGGGCACCCTGGTGGATGAGGAGAAGATGTCCCTATATTCGTCCATGGCCTTATCCAAATGCTTCTGCTGCATGGAGGAATCCTTACCGAGGGCCATTGACGTGGCCACAATCTTCCCCTTACTTTGAGAGAGAATAAAAAACAAAACAATTTTTTTTCGGTCTAGGAGATGATCTTACCGCATTTCTTAGCAGAGATAAAATAGATGGCGATAGGCGGGGCTACCTTTGGTATTCTATATAACTTGTTGCCCAAAGTAATAATAACAATGTGAGGCCTAGACTCATACACAACATGATGTTTCCATAAGTATGCTTGGCCTAATAATACATCAAAAACTTCAAGAGGGGAAACATCACACAATACTTCATTCGTGAAGGGCTTGATGTTACATGGAAGGCGACACTGTTAGTTGATGTGAAGATCCCATCCTCGGTGAAGCCACATGATGGTGTATGACTGCAGGTGTAGTGTGTATTCAGTAGGCCTAGTAGCCTAACGACCTATACTGATATGAGGTTATTTTGGTTCCCGTTGTGGACAATGAACTATAGCAGAGATCCATTCACCCACATTTTCAAGTGGAAGAGATGCTCCCCTTCCTCTAGAGCTTCGGGCTCAATCTTTTGTGTTGACAATGACACCAAGAAAGATTATAATTTAATTTTCCCTTGAATTAAGTTAGAAGAAAATTGTAATTCCACATCACATGACAACTTGTACGAGTTAACTAAGTTAGTTTGACTTAGTTGGTTCAATTAATATGAGTTGAGGGTCTAAATTGAGTCATGTAGAGTGGCTCCTACTTTATAGGAGCCCTAATTGAGTTTATTTTGAGTTGTAATTAATTAATTCATTTTAACTCAGTTAAAGTTACTTAAACTAGTTCCAACTGATGTAGGAACTAGTAGGAGGTCTGGCAATGGAGAGTAACTTCAATGTTCACCCAGTTAATTGATGATTCAACCATAAATAGCTCATGCATGTGTGATGTGAGAGTTAACCATTTGAGATTGGAGTTCAAGGGCAGTGTACTATCAGTTGTACAATTATTCGAATTATACAGGTGGTGCATGCAGTCAGAAGAAGGCCTATGATGTATTGCGTATTTTTGGATGAGGAATTTCCCTATTTAATAGGGGCTAATTCCCAAGTAAGCAGCATATGGAAATAAAGACTTCAACAAGCCAAAATTTGATTAATTATTGGTCTATTCTTGTTTAGGAAGAAGTGAGAAAGATAGAGATAGTGCAGAGGTTGCTTAGGCTTGAGGAAAGCATTGTAATCTTCTCATATTTCCTAACTAATGAAATATACAAATAAAAGGGTTTTTAGTTGTGCCTTTCCCCAGGAAATCATTGTGTAATGTGTTGAATGAATTGTTTCTCTTGTATGCTTCGTGAGCTCGCGATCGTTAATTATTTCCGCAGTTGGTAGAGTAGATTCAAGTCTATTGTTTTAGGAAATTACAATTAGCAGTTTGAATCTACAAGGAAATTATACATGGTATCACAATTGTAATCATAATAGAAAGAGAAGAATATGAGTTTGTCCTTGCACGAAGAACGAGTTTTGCAGATATATTCTCCAGAGCTAGCAGCAATATCAGGATGGTGTTCTATGGTATGAGGCTCGAGTATGCCCTTGAGGGTAGCTCGAATTATATTGCTTGAAATGACCAGATGCTAGCAGTCATGGAAGATAATGGATTAAAGGAGTTCATTAATAAGGAAATTTTGAAACCAGCACCAGCTAATGTCCCAGATCTAACAGCTTGGATGAAGAGCGTAGAAAATGAAATAAGGATCTTACTGGAAGGAGTTCAAGATCATATTGCCTCGAACCTCCATGGTAAGGAGACTCCATATGCAATGTGGAAAGTATTGACAAACTTGTTTTAGAACATCAGTGACCACATGAAGCTGACACTGAAGGAAAAGCTCAGTAAATTCAAGATGGAGAAGGGTGACACAATGCCATAGTACTTGACCAAGTTCACCCAATGTCAGGATGAGCTTGGGAGTATTGGTGTTACAGTTGTTGAAGATGATTTAGTCAACCTAGCACTTTTAGGCCTTCCCAAGAGCTGGCACAACTACCAGGATTCGGTAAATGGGAGGGAGAAGCTACAAGAGTGGCAGTGTTTGTGGTACGACTTAGTGAAAGAATATATAAGGCAGAAAACCAAAGATGGAACCTCATTCAAGCACGATTAAGAGGAGAAATGTGTCTTGGCTGGAAAGGAAAATAAATGGAAAGGGAATAAGTCCCAATTTAAAGGAGATTCTAGTCAGGCAGGCAAGAAGAAGGGCTTGTCGAAGATAAAATGTTTTCACTTTCGTGAGCTGGGACATTATGCCACTAAGTGTCCACACAAGAAGCACTCAGGAGGAGTGGAAGTTGAAGCTCTTGCTCTACAATTTGAGTTGAATTTCACCCTCATTGCTTGCATGGTGACATCAGTGAGGGGTAGTGTGTGGTACTTGGATAATGGAGCCTCGTTCCATATGACTAGAAACAAACAAAAAAATTAGCGAATTGGAGGAGAAGGACCTCTAGATGCACATATATGTGGGAGATGATGGAAGGTATAGCGCGACCGGTATCGGTACTGTTAATTTTCAGAGGGAGACTTGTTCTCCTCTCACATTAAAAGGTGTCATGTATGTCTCGGTCTGAAGAAAAATTTAGTTTCAATTGCTATGTTGGAAGATCATGGCTACGATGTGATATTTAGCAAAGGAAATTCTTTCCTTCGTCACATAGCCACGAGACAAGTGTAGCGGATCAGGGTTCGGGTAAAGAACCTCTATGAATTGGATGTAGAAGATTGTGTTGATTTGAGCACTAAAGCATGGAAGGTGTAGAGCCAAGACATCAGTGAAGTATGGCATAGGTGACTTGGCCATTTGCACCATATAGCTTTGAATATCAATTAAAAAATATCTACGGGACTTCCTAAGAGTGCACTAGAGCAGTGTGATACATGCAAAGGGTGTACATTAGGGAAGTACACCAAATCCACCTTTCATGATATGGGCAGTTGAGCATAAGGGATCCTTGAAAGAGTTCACTCATATGTGTGTGGACCCTTCTCGACAACCTCCAAGACCAAGAACATGTATTATGTGATATTTATTGATGATTTCTCACATAAGTGTTATATATTATTCATGTAGAAGAAAGACCATTGTTGGAGAGGTAAATCCCCTCTAGCCCAGATCGGGTCTAGCAACAACCGAGTCACGCTAAGACGCAAGTTCCTAATTGCAAAAGACTAAGATGCGACAAGAGGCCTACCTTAAGTCCTACGCTGCCGTTGTTTGTGGAGAAGATGGCACTTTCGTCCCTTGCTTTGGCAAATCACAATTCTCTCGCTTGACGCGATCGAACACCTGTACGTACAAGAAGAAACAACAAACAAACAAGCATAAAACCTAATACATGCAATTATGTATCAGTCAGAGAAGATACAACTCATAACATAAAACATGAACATCTGAGTGGAACCATAATCAAAGTTGTTTATTATTAATAAGAACAAAGAAAGATACAACCTGAGCTCTGACGATAGATCTTCCTTCGGCGGGTCGACAGAGGAGTACGTCTCGGTAAAGCTCGTCGGGAAAAGGAAAAGTCTCTCTCTCTTCGGGTGTCTGACGATAATCTCCTTACAATTGATTCAGCTCTATTCAGGCTACCAAGACTACTTTGCTCAACCATTCAGCCCCTTCATCAATGGAAGATGGCTATATTTATAGAGGAGAGGAGGAGGTTGGGATCCCTACAATAGTGGAAGGGAGGCCTTATCCCTTGGGAGGTTCCCCATAAGGTGGAAACAAGAGGCCAAAGGAGGAAGGTCGTGATTATTCAGTCGAAACCACTCCTCATGACTCGTCCACGAAGTTGTTTTAATCGAAACTTTGCCTCTTTTCTTTTTAAACTTTCTATAAGTAGATTGGCACGGGTGCTTAACTGGTACAGAGTGCCGATTGGGACGGGCTCAGTGTTAATTTTCCTCATTGGCGCGAGGACATAACGGGCTACCAGCACCAAGGAAAAAACATGTGTTTTTAGGGGTCTGGTCAGGAAATGATCAATAGAAGGAATGTTGTCCTCGTGGAAAGGGATGCAATGATGGTATTTGTAAGGCATGAAACTGCTTATTGATCACATAAACGACCCTCCAATGGGCGAGATGGGGTTGTAGGGGCGGTGACAAATTACTGTGTAACAGATGCCCCCTAAAGCATGAGGCCCGAGAGAGAGAGAGGGGTGAAATGCTTTACGAGAACGTGTCCAACTGAAAACACTACCATCGGAAAACCTGCGTAGACAAGTACAAATGATATCTCAAATACATGATATATACGTGGTATGCGCACAGCCATCCATAGCAGAGTATACAATAATCAAGATCCAAGGCATGGACGCAACCATCCAGTGAGGATCGATAAATAGACTCAGGTATGGTCGTAGCCATCTAATCAATGAGTCATGTAACCAATCATAATAATCCATAAAATCGCAGCCTGGATTCCAACAGACAAAAATCTAGGGTCTTGCGCTCCACCCCGACCCGAACAAAGTACAAGTTCTAGCATGTGAATAAGTGAGCTGAAGTCGAACATGCAAGAACATCGTCTGATTACCAGCCAATGATGAAGGCTATTAACAGACGCGAGAGGAACCACCAATAATGACAATGGCCTTCAAGGTACTATAGGTACAATCCACGGAATGTGAACAGTGAGCTGGCGTCGAACACCCGCAGAATCATCCGATCGAAGGCCAATGATGAAAACCTTGCGTCGAATGCGAAGAACCTTCCATTGAGGCATGCAGGCTCCAAGGTACCGGAAGGGAGTCTCTAGATCAACTTCCTGGATAATGAGTTCAAGTCGACAGGAAGTGACCTTGATCGAAGCTGGGCCATAGTGTTTCCCACATCATCGACGCGAGACAGAGGAAAATAGTGTTGTGAATCAGGATCAGATGAGAATCAGAGGAAGGTTGAAACTACAGAGGTCAACTTCTCTTGAATATACTGGCGGCACGATAATGGATTTGGCAATATTTGACATCAAAAGATTAGAGGTCATGAAGACGAGGCAAAGAGCAGATGAGAGGTCAAAAAGGATTACCCAAACCCACGGAGGCAAATAGAGAGTGAGATGAGATGTCCCCAACCGACACGAATGCAGACAAGTGCCATGTTCAAGAGCGACATACTGCCGACATGACGACGATACTGGTTCCATTTTTCCCCACCATTTATGGCGAGTACCCCAATTATTTTTGAAAAAAAACTTGAAGGGGATAGCATATGCTTGTAATATAAGTTCATCCTTCGGACGAATCCATCCTAGTACATTAAACGAGCCCTATGAAGGAGGAACTCGAATATCGTCATTACGACTGAATCCGATGTCATCAGGTTTTAATGAGTCTGACAAAGGAAGAACTCAGCGTATTTTCATGTTTAGAGAGTTTGAAAAGACAGCAAAAAGTAAACTCCAACAGTCCCTTTTTGTAAATAGTTCCTCATATACGAAAAGGTAGAAAACCTCCTAGTCGCGATAGGCTATGGTATTCCTTTTTCGTAAATAATCTATCCCAGCCCGAAAAAGGGGTAAACATATACTGGGTAGATGTTGTTTCACAACCACTTTAACGAGATCAAAACGACAAGCGACTCGGCAATCTTTTCATGTTTAGAGAGTCAGAAAAGAGCTGAAAGGTGGCTCTTCCTAGAGGAACGAGTGGTATTAAGGGTAGCTACTGGTTCTGGTAATGGTGGAACTTCTCAAAACAAGTAAAGGTTAAGAGGTTGGCTAACAAGACCACTCATCGCAGCGGTTCCTCAGGAACGGGTAAAACAACCAAGTGAAGGCATATAATCGGCCAAGCAGATAATGAAGATGGAGTGAGAAAAGCAAGGCTCATCTATAAAAACAGGCTGATAAAATGGCAATCACGAGAGGTAAAATGGGAATGGTTACATTTTTACACAAGCTTGAAATCAGAAAACTCTGCTTGAAGTTGGTTTCATTTTTACACAAGCTTGAAAAAAAAGATAAACTATGCTTGAAACCGGTTTCATTTTTACACAAGCTTGAAACGGAAACAACCTATGCTTGAAAAAGTAAGCATGCCCCCAGCATGGTGACTCAATTCGAGGTACATGCCCCCCAAGCTTCAATCCATATGAAAGGCAGATGGAGTGAAGGTTCAAATTACAAGATCAAGAAAAAGACTCGACTGGGATTTTACGAGATCTTATCAAAGACTCGAATTGAACAGGAAAGTGTTTCATTGTTTTAACAAGGTTTACACGTTAAAATAACTATCCTCACATGACCTTGTTTCATTTTTTAAGGAGCTTGACACAATAAAACAAACTGTGCTCTGACATACCTCATCATAATGAATAAGAAGTCATGGCTTCCAAGAGTTCCACGCCCGATGGAAGGAAAACATCCTGGAAGTCTGGACCCAATGCCCCCAGCACCTGATGCACAACGGCACTATCACTGAGTACAAGCACAAGGTAGGTAGCCACATAGTTGACCTGCAGTGGAGCAGATACAATGGGTGGATAAAAACCAGGAAGCTTTGATGGCAGGCCAGCTACCACATCAGGACCAAAGAACGAAAGCTGATCAATGATCACGATCCGTCCTTCATGTGGAAAACAGACCACACAAAAAAGGGAGGAGACAAGCACTCCCATGGCATAGGTGTAATCACACCCCAAAAGCATATTTAAATCCAAGGGGCCTTGAACAAACATCACGTCCATATGGATGGTTTTACCTCCCAATGTAACAGGTAACCTTTGAAGGATCCCTAACGGTCGGCTAGTTCTTCTATTAAACGCCAACAGATTCTGCGTAACAGGCACAAGCAACGGGGAACCAAAAGGTTTCCAAGTAGTTGAGGATAGAACACTAACAGACGCGCCTTCGTCTATAATGGTGCTGGGTACGACCATACCAAAAGCTTGTACTGTTATCTCGAAAGGCACATAAGACGGAAGGCGGTATCCTGAAAATTGATTCCAATCAAAGGAAGCGACCAAACTACTCGGAGGGGCTACCATCGAACTCAGATGGTCTTCCCCTGGTGTTACGAAAGAAGGAGCATCCTCCACGACCTCCATCAAGGAGTCGGGAAGGGTATCCGTCGGGACCTCTATCACGGGAGGCGAAGGAGCAACTTCTTGAGGTATAGGGACAGGAGAATCCTTCTCCAAGTCTGAGGAATCTGAAGAAACAAGAAGAACCTGAGGGGTATGAGATCCACTCTCAACGGAAAAGACCTGGTGTGCCACAGACGGGGTCAGTTCAACCGATCCCATGACCAATGGTTGGTTGGGCACGGATTCCTGAATTTGAATTTATGGGGGAACGAGATCAACCAAGGATGACTCTTGACCAATCGTAGGATCAACTAGCGAAGGACCCAAAGAAAGTTTTTTGTAACCAACCGGAAGGCATGGTGTAGAAACAGTCAGGTTTTCCAACACTCGCTTGGCTTCATCCATATACGGACAAAGGTGAATGGCATGGTGCCCTTCACACAACTTACAGGGGTTGGTAATCTTACCCTGCTTCTTAGGATCCTTACCAACACCAGTTGAAGACGTGCCCCCAACCTGACTCCCAGAAGCCAAAGGCAACGGCAAACGACCGTTAGACCATACTTCGAGCACCTTGGGAATGCCAAGGCAGTCTCGAAGAAGATGGTCTCCTGTGCACAACATGCAAGGGAATTTGACTTTCTACGGAGGGTTGGAAGGTTTATCAATGGAGGGCTTCTTAGGCACAATAGCCGTAGAGCTAGCCTCTCCTTTGTCTAACTTCTTCTTCTTAGCCACCTGGTTACTCGAATCCAGACTTTCACCAGGCGAAGTAGAAGAGGAGGACGAAGAAATAGGCGAAGAAGGGAAGAGGTCCACCTTAGAATCAACATGATGTTGTTCAGGCGGAGGAACTTATTGAACAGTAGCCGAGACATTCGGGACCATAGAGGTTGAAAACAACCAAACATGCAACCCAACAGTTAACCCAGGAAGGGACAACATTGCCATATAAGGAGCACCAACATTTCCAAAAGGAGGAAAAGGACCAGGATTCCCTTCAGAGGGGTTTCCTTGGTTGGTGAACTCCGAAAAAGTTGCCATCAAAAATTATTTTCAAAACGACACCCTAAGGAAACTAACTTTAACCAGGAATATTTCGTGGGTAGTAAATTTTTTTTTTAAACATTGAAACAAAACTCTACCATTTCATCTTTTAAGAGTCGAGAAACAGGCAAAAGGTGACTCTATAGCTTTCAGATTGGAAACAAGCGTGAAAAGACAAGCGCTTGATGATCCTTTCAAATGTAAAGAGTCATAAAAGATCGAAATGACTACTTTTGTAATCTAGGCAAAGGGTGTACCAGATATCCATGAACTGCAATATACACCTTGGTTTCAAATGAAAGAGAAATGACCAAGGACTTTCCGTACGTGCAGGTAATCTCCCCGAATGATGTGTCCGGTGTATCACGGGTATAAGGTGGAAGACTCGGCTTCCTATGGATAAATGATAGCAACCTAGTGGGGTCTCCCTTTATATATGCGACGGTACGGGGAACACAAGTCCGTACTAGCGCTGTCTAAAGCCAAAAGGCGAACGACAGCTTCTAGGTTTAATGATGCCGGAACACGTCACTAGCCTAGACCTCTAAATATTTTGTTAAGTTTCAATGCTTCCTTAGGTTGATTGAATAAATTTTATGGTTTATCTTCAATTATGTCTCGGTTTCAAGGCCCTACCGTATGTCGTCTGACAATCTCATATATGCAGCTATATGAGAAAAGAAAACTTTTCAATTCGATGAATGCTATCTAGTTAAGGGAAGAACTTCAAAAAATGATGCAACAAACAGCAATACTGAAAACGAAATTTTTCCAAACTAGATGACTCTCACTATCCAAAAGTAATTTCAAACATTCGATGATGCGAATAATGCAATGTAATCTATGCAAAATCCTCTTTTTCGAAAACTATGCAATTGTAATCTATGCACAATTTCCCTTTTTTTTTGAAATGATAAGAATGCACTCAATGCATTTTTCGATGAAATGAGAATCTACTTAATGCATGCTTTTAATGAAAGAGAATGCACTCAAAGCGATTTTTAGCTTTCAATCATTAAACAATGTAATATAAGTTCAATGATGGATCTCAAAAAACACTTTTCAATGCAATGTGATCTAATGCATTTTAACAAAAGCAAACTTTGAGATGAAAACTAAATAAACGCAAATCTCCTTAATGAAAGGATGAATGCAAAAGGGATGCAAACAAACACTAAGAACACAAGACATATGAGGTCAAACACAAAGAGGACTTCCAAATCATGAGATCAAAACAAGGCATTCATTCCCTTTTACATCAAGCAATCATGGAGAGAAGACATTTCAGCTGAAAAATGAGCAATGTAATCTACGCTCATACAGAGAAAAGACCAGAAGGGAAAGACACACCGGTGAAGGATTTAGGGAAAAAATATCAATTTTCACACAACCTGAAATTGGCACGACTTTTGTGGGTGAAACTAGCGCCAACTGACGCGACTTTCTCACTGACAACTAGCGCCAATGGCCAATTGGCGCGGGTTGCTAACTGACAACAAGCACCAACGCCTGAAAATGAAAAAACAAAGAATTTCTCCCAACCAAGACCAGACTCACCACTTCAAGCATAAAATAAAAATAACCCAGAAACAAAGTACTGACCAAAAGAAACTTCCGAACAAGGGAAAACCCTAGCACCTTCAGGAGATGGCGCGATTGTCTGGCTGTAATCCGCGCCAGACAGGGGATGGCGCGAGTGATGAACTGGCAACCTGCGCCAATGGGCGCGACTGTCAGGGTGGAAACCGCGCCAATCAAGCCAACCATGAAAAGATGAAAATTCAGAAATGCAGAGGTCAGATCTGATCCTCTGGGGCTGAACAGAGGTTTTACACCAGAAGGAGACGGACTAGAAGAGAAAATCAGGCAGATAAAGACCAAAATCAACCGAAAAGACAAGACAAACTCCAATCAATGTCTCCCTAGCAGAGTCGCCAGTTTGTTGGAGAGGTAAATACCCTCTGCGGACACAGGCAATCCCTACTAGCCCAGATCGGGTCTAGCAACAACCGAGTCACGCTGAGATGCAAGTTCCTAATTGCAAAAGACCAAGAAGGAACAAGAGGCCTACCTTAACTCCTACGCTGCTGTCGTTTGTGGAGAAGATGGCGCTTTCGTCCCTTGCTTTGGCAGATCACAATTCTCCTGCTTGACAAAATCGAACAATCGCACGTACGAGAAGAAACAACAAACAAACAAGCGTAAAACCTAATACATGCAATTATGTATCAGTCAGAGAAGATACAACTCATAACACAAAACATGAACATCTGAGTGGAACCATAATCGAAGTCGTTTATTATTAATCAGAACAAAGAAAGATACAACCTGAGCTTTGACGCTAGATCTTCCTTCGGCGGGTCGACAGAGGAGTACGTCTTAGTAAAGCTCGTCGAGAAAAGGACAAGTCTCTCTCTCTTTGGGTGTTTGACGATAATCTCCTTACAATTGATTCAGCTCTATTCAAGCTACCAAGACTACTTTGCTCAACCATTCAGCCCCTTCATCAATGGAAGATGGCTATATTTATAAAGGAGAGGAGGAGGTTGGGATCCCTACAATAGTGGAAGGGAGGCCTTATCCCTTGGGAGGTTCCCCATAAGGTGGAAACAAGAGGCCAATGGAGGAAGGCCGTGGTTATTCAGTCAAAACCACTCCTCATGACTCATCCACGAAGTTGTTGTAATCGAAACTTCGCCTCTTTTTTTAAAAAACTTTCCATAAGCAGATTGGCGCGGGTGCTTAACTGGGACATAGCACCAACTGGCGCGGGCTCAGTGTTAATTTTCCTCATTGGCGCGAGGACATAACGGGCTACCAGCGCCAAGGAAAAAACAGGTATTTTTAGGGGTCTGCTCAGGAAATGATCAACAGAAGGAATGTTGTCCTCATGGAAAGGGATGCAATGATGGGACTTGAAAGGCATGACACTGCTTATTGATCACATAAACGACCCTCCAATGGGCGAGATGGGGATTGCAGGGGCGGTGAAAAATTACTGTGTAACAACCATACATTCTCAAAATTTTGTGAATTTAAAGCACTTGTTGAGAAAGAGACATGCATGAAAATGAAGTCTCTCAAGAGCGATAATGGTGGAGAATATGTCTTGAATGAGTTCAAGAACTATGCATCATAAGGCATTCGATGGGAGTTCATAACACCCCATAACCCAAAATATAATGGGGTTGCAGCAAGAAATTACATAAGTATTATGGGAGTTGTAGGAGCGATGTTACATGAACAGGGCCTATTGTTGCACGTGTGGGCTGAAGCATGCACACGACGGTATATGTGCATAACAAGAGTCCTCATTGAATTCTCGAGATGAGTACACCAGGAGAAGCTTTTTCAGGTAAGAAACTAAATGTGGCACACTTCAAAATTTTTGGCTCATTAATTTACTGTCATGTTACCAAGGATAAAAGGAAAAATCTAGAACCAACAACGAAGTTGGGCATATTTGTGAGGTACACTGATGCACCTCATAACTTGGGTGTACCTACCATCTCATAAGATGACATTTGTTCACAGAGATGTGAAGTTCGATGAAGAGAATACCATGACATGTTCCCTTGAGAGGGCACTTCAGTTGCATGCACATGAGGAGCTTTTAGCTCCAAAGGAAGAACCTTGAGATGTTGTGGAGAAACCACAAACATAGGAGAAAAGAGTGGAAGAACCCACTCATGCAGAGACATCTAGAGATGGAAGGAAGCCTACCAGAGAGGGTGACATATGATGCATGATTCTATAGAGAATGTGGGAGCACCCACATCACAACACAGCCATAAGAGGTCACCAGATCGATACACTAGCTACATGGCTTTGATGAGCAAGAGTGTAGAGACCGAGCCATCCTCATTCGCGGAAGCAGTGCAGCAACCAGTATGGGTTGATGCCACGGTATAGGAATATGATTCCATTATCAGGAATAGTGCTTGGGAACTTGTCCCAAGGCTAGAGAACAAGTCAATGGTAGGTTCCAGGTGGATCTACAAGGTGAAGCAAGCAACATATGGGAGTGTCGAGAAACACAAATCCAAATTTGTGGCCAAGGGGTTCTTTGAGGTGGAGGGAATATATTACGAGGAGACCTTTGATCCAGTAGCAAGATACCCTTGGATCAAATGTATTCTAGCACATTCAACGCAAATGGGATGGAAGATACGTCAAATGGATGTGAAGACAACCTTTCCTCAACATAGTGATTGAGGAAGAGGTGTACATAGAGCAACCGAAAGGATTTGAGACCTTCGACAGAGAGTCACATGTGTGCATACTCAAGCGAGTGTTGTATGGATTGAAACAAGCATCCTGTGCATGGTACACCATGATCGACAATTATTTCACCAGGTTGGGCTTCACCAAAAGTGAAGCAGATGCAAACCTTTACCATATTGTGGTTGAAGGTAAATTATTGATTATAGTATTATATGTTGATGATTTAATTATAACAGGTGATAAGAAGCTTATAAAATCTTGCAAAGAAGAATTGGCAAGAGAATTTGAGCTGAAATACATGGGGCTTATGCATTATTTCCTTGGTTTGGAAATTTGGCAAGGAGATGGGAACTGTTTGTCTCTCAGGGAAAGTATGCCAATGAGATACTAAAGAAGTTTCACATGGAGAGAAGCAAACCCATGGAGACTCCTCTAGTAGGGAATTGGAGGAAGGAAGATGTTAGTTCAGGTGAAGTGGTACAGGCTACCATTTACAGGCAGCTTATGGGTTCACTTAAGTACTTAGTGAACACACGACCGAACATGTGTTTTGTAGTTAACCAACTTAGTCAAGCAATGGTTAAGCCAACCAAACTCTATTGGAAGGCAACTAAACATGTGTTGAGATACCTTAGAGGCACCACTCAGTTTGGTATTTAGTACAAACATATAAAGGGAGTGAAGCTTCAAGGCTTCACAGATGCAAATTAGGTAGGGAGTCCATCAGACGGGAATAGCACATCAGGAGGAATCTTCAACATCGGGTTAGCCACAGTTTCCTGGTACAATAGTAAGCATAGATCAATTGCACTCACTTCAATAGAAGCAAAGTACATGGTTTCTAGTCAAGCAGTTTGTGAGGGTATCTGGATGAGGAAGATCCTTGTTGGATTATTTGGTCAGCAGATGGATCCTATAGTGATTTACTGTGACAATCAGAGTTGTATCAAACTCTCTGAGAATCCAGTTTTTCATGATCGTTCCAAGCATATCGACATCTGGTACCACCATCTACGAGATTGTGTGTAGAGGTGGATCTTGTTGCTAGATTACATTCCTACAGAGAAACCATATATAAATATCTTGACTAAGGCATTGTCAAGAGGAAAATTCAAGTTCCATAGAGGAAAGATTGGGGTATTTGATAATCCCTTTCTTGTTGAGAGGGAGTGTTGAAAATTCCACCAAGAAAGATTCTAATTTAATTTTCCCTTTAATTAAATTAGAAGAAAATTGTAATTCCACATAACATGACAACTCGTACGAGTTAACTAAGTTAGTTTGACTTAGTTGGTTAAATTAATTCGAGTTGAGGGTCTAATTTGAGTCATGTAGAGTGGCTCCTACTTTATAGGAGCCTTGGTTAAGTTTATTTTGAGTTGTAATTAATTAATTCAAATTAACTAAGTTAAAGTCAGTTAAACTAATTCCAGCCGATGGACAAACTAGTAGGAGGTATGGTAGTGAAGAGCAGCTTCAGTGTTCACCCAGTTAACTAATGATTCAACCATAAATAACTCATGCATGTGTGACTTAAGAGTTACCGAGTTGAGATTGGAGTTTAAGGGAAGTGTACTATCAATTGTATAATTATCTGAATTCTACAGGTGGTGCATGCAGTTAGAAGAAGGCCTATGATGTATTGTGTATTTGTGAATGAGGAAATTCCCTAATTAATATGGGTTAATTCCCAAGGAAACAACGCAAGGAAATAGGGACTTTTGAAAGCCAAAATTGGTTAAGTATTGGCCTAGGATTGTCTAGGAAGCAGTGAGACAGATACAGATAGTGCATAGGTTGCTCAGGCTTGAGCAAAACATTATAATTTTCTCATATTTTCTGACTAATTCAATATACTGATGGTGGGGTTTTTAGTTGTGTATTTCCCCAGGAAATCATTGTGTAATGTGTTGATTGAATTCTTTCTCTTGTATGATTCATGATTTCATGATCGTTAATTGTTTCCGCAGTTGGTAGAGTAGATTCACGTCTATTGTTTTAGTAAATTACAATTAGTAGTTTCAATCTACAAGGAATTTCTACATTGTGGATCTTGGCGGCAACAACGGTGGCGCTGGGCTCTGCTTCAATAATCTGCATCCCTTTTTCATTCCCCTTGTTGGGTTCAGACTCAGAGTAAGAACATGCACTTGATTCTGAAGCCTTCATCTCGGTCACCAGTGAATGCTTGGCTCGACACTCACTTGTGTTGTGAGTGGGGCTCTTATGGAATTCACACCACTTTCATGTGTCCTTCTTTGTCTCTGTGGTGTTGTTCTTTTCTTGTGGCTTCAACAAGTTATCCTTGGTTACCCCGCCTTGGCTTTGTACTTTATTTTGTGGTTTGCGGGCGCCTTTCCCTTGCTTTGGATTCGCAGATCCAAAGTTTTTCTTATTTTCTTTAAATTTTTGCTTGACCTTGACAAAATATCGATAGGCGACGCTAAGTGAGGAGATTTCCAGGAACTCCATCTCGTCCTAAATGTATTTGTGTATAAAGTCACGGTACTTTAGTACCATATGCTACTTAGAATCCTTGATACTCAACTTTGTGCAAAGGATATGAAAAATATTTGTGAAATTCGACATGGCTTGGTCCCTTCCCTACCGCAATGTGGTCCACTTTGTGTACTTATCTTCATATCTCCCTCGAGGGACGAGACTCAAATGTCAAATTTGACTTGTACCTTAAAGGGAGTGGTCCCTCCAGGGTGGTTGTTGGATGAATATCCATAGCTTGTGGGTAGCCACTGAAGGATCTAGGAAAAAAATTTCATCATCGCGCTCATTTTTCGCTCGAGGGCTTATTCAAGCAATATTTTAAAGGGTCTCCTGCTCCCTTGTCTTTCTTTTATTCCGCCATGGGAGGCCATCGGGGTCAGCGAGGCCGGTCTTACAAAGGTTCAAGCCCCAACTCCTTATATCCCGACCTCATTGGAGACATACACATAAAAACAAAGAAAGAGTAGACAACTCTGTATAATAGCCCAAATGGGGAGCAAATAGTAATATAAAGCATACAAAGACTAAAACTACAACAAACAGAAAATAGCCATTAAAAACACCATGATGCAGCCAAAAACATTTGAGCCATTTTATTAAATCTCTGATGGGAAAAGCTACAAGAAGGTTCTTATAAATATGGAACCTTGGCCTACACAAGACAGGCTGAAACACTCCTCAACCCTGCTTAGAAATATCTGCTACGTTGCTGCTCTGCGTGGCTCCTCCTCTATGCAGTCCTGGCTGAAAAGGCACTGTGTGTTGAGGTTGCTCTACTGCTCAGAAAATTATGAGAATTAGACATGAGACTCTTCTCAACAAACCCAGAAAAACCCGCAAAGGGTTTCCAGAAATCCTGACCCCAAAAATTCACCCCTTTGGGCTTAACACGTTGTTCTGTTGGGCACTCTGGTTTTCTGGCTGAACTGGTGGAAGAAGCTGGTGGAAATCTTCCCAAGAACTTTTCTAGAAAGTTTCTAACCTGCTCTCAAACTCTCGACAGCAATCTACTCTTTATCCTCTTCTCCCAAATGTTGCTCCTCACTGGACTACGTAATTCCCTTTCTACATGTCTGGCCTCTGCGATGTCCTAGAGGGACTACGTACGCATGAATATGTAGTTGTGTCTCCTCTCTTGAGTGAGCACTCGAAGTCCCCCGAGGATGAGGTTGAGATCTCCGCTTGGAACTCTCTATGCTAAACAGCACTTCAGACTCAGCTAAACAGCTAAAGTGTGCTTTCAGTCTATTGGATAGAAAAACCAGTGGATGAATGAATGAGGAATTAGCTTCTCTCATCCTCTTTTACCTAGTTGAGCCCCCAACGTTCCCTTAGGACCCACTGGACTGCGCTACCACCTCTGCCAACCAATCATTGTGTAGCCACTGCACTGTTGTTGCCCCCACGTTGTCACTGCGCTGCCTATGTTGGCGCCTCTCATGCACTGCCACTCGGACATTGTCTACTGCTTGTAGCTGGCCTCATGGGTCCCACTCCAACTCTATTTTTTTCTTAGTGACTTTGTGAAAGTGATCTGATCATAAAGTTTATTTGTGGGTCACCCTTACCCACGTTATTTTCTATTAACATTAGAAAAGGAAAAATTTGACAAAAGTAATATTCCAATTAGATGAGTGCTAATTTGGAATATTACAGTCCTCCCCACCAAAACGTTGCTTGTCCTCGAGCAACTCTAAATATTGATGTTGCAATATCTTCTCCCCCTCCCAAGTGGCATCCTCATCTGGAAGGTTTCTCCACCTGAACAAATATTATTTTACTATTATGCTCCTCAAATGCCTCTCCCGAGTGTCCAATATGGCCTCCGATTATAGCACCAAATTCCCCTCATCATTACTAGGCAGAAGCTCCATAATGTCACCTATTGTCCCAAAGCCTTCTTCTATCATGAGACATGGAAAATGTTGTGAATCCTACTCCCTGATGGCATCTCCAGTGCATATGCTACCTCTCTAACCCGCTTGATCACCCTGTATGGTCCATAGAAGCATGGCTTGAGCTTCTCAGCCCCTTTTTGCTTCAGCGTGGACTACCTGTATGGTTGAAGGTGGAGGTACACCAAGTCATCCACCTCAAAATGCCTCTCCACACGGCCCCTATCTGTGTAAAGCTTTTGCTGGTTTTGAGTTGTGGCTAAGTTATCTTTGAGAGCCCGAAGTATCTCTTGGCTCTCTTAGATCCAATCCTTGGGCCTAGGGGATTTTCTAGCTCCAAACATCATATCAACAAAGTTTAAGGCATTATAACCATACAAAGCATAGAATGGAGACATATCGATCGACATGTGGAATTTCGTGTTGTAGCAGTACTCTCCCAAGTGAAGCTAGCGTAGCCAAAACTTTTGTCATCCCGTGACATAGTTCCTCAAGTAACCCTCTAGCCACTTGTTCACGATCTTGGTCTTCCCATCTGTCTGTGGGTGGTAGCTAGTGCTAGGTGTTAACTCTGTGCCCACCAAATGGAACAGCTCCTATCAAAATCCTCCCATGAACCGGTTGTCCATGTCACTGACTATGGTCTTTGGAAGACCATCAAGTCTGAATATATCTCGAAAAAATAGCTCAGCCACCTGTGAAGCAGTGTACCGAGCTGAAAATGGTGAATAAGTGAGCATACTTCGTCAACTGGTCAACCACTACAAAAATGCAATCCTTGCCCTGCACCATGGGCAATCCGGTGATGAAGTCCATAGAGATGCTCTCCCATTTCCCCTCCGGAATGGGAAGCGACTGTAACAAACCCGCCAAATGATTCAGCTCCCCCTTATTCTGCTGGAAAACTATGCAATCCTGGACATGCCAGAGTATGTCCTCCTTGAGTACCTTCCAAGAGAACCTCTCCTTGATAGCCCTGTATGTCTTGGTGAAACCCTAGTGTCCCGAAAGCGGTGAGTCATGGGCTGCGTGAAAAATATTCTCCCTTAGTTAGGAGCTGCCTGTTAAAAATACCTGGTCACTATAGTATATGACCTCATCCATCACCCTGTATCAGTCATTCGTCACCTACCCATCTAGGATCTCGCATGAAAATCGATCTTTGGAGTACTCCACCAACAACTGGGCCCTCCAATCTGTGTCAATGCTCATTATGAACAATGTTGCATGCCTCCGGGACAGTGCATATGCAACCACGTTGTTCTTACCTTTGACATACTCGATGTTAAAATCATATGCTTAGATCTTGCTAACCCATTTTTGCTGCCTTTCCTGCAGTTGTTTCTGCTCAAGGAAGAATCCAAGGTTTTTGTGGTTGTTCCTCACCTGGAACTTGTTCCCCACAAGATACTATCGAAATTTGGCTAACACATGCATGATAGCCAACATTTCTTTGTTATAGTTGGGGTACAAACTCTCATGTGGCAGTAACTTCTGGCTCTCGAAAGCTATGAGATGCCCCCCCCCCCCCACATCAATACTCTGCTTGGCCCCTCTCCTAAAGCATCACACTCTAGCACAAAGGGTTGTGTGAAGTCGGCTAGTGCCAAAACCGGACAACTGCTCATCACCTCCTTGAGCCAGTCAAAGGCCCTCTGCGTAGTCTTTGTCCAGCTGAAAGCCCCCTTTTTGGTGAGGTCTGTGAGGGGTGTTGCGAGTTGTGAAAACCCCTTGACGAAATTTCGGTAGTAGGTTTAAATCCACACAAACCCCCGGAGTTCTGTCACATTCTTCGGTTTCGGCCAATCCTGGATGGCCCTAATCTTCTCCTCGTGGACTCTCACTCAGTCCACCCCCATGATATGCCCCAAGTAGAGCATCTATGTCAGCCCAAACTCACACTTGGATAGCTTGGCATATAATTGTTTCTCCTCCAAGATACGTAGTACACCATCTATGTGATGCAAATGCTCTTCCCATGTGAGGTTGTAAATGAGAATGTCGTCAAAGAACACCAGCACAAATTTTCTCAATTGACCATGAAAGATGTGGTTCATGCAAGACTGGAATGTGGCCGAAATGTTTGTCAACCCGAAGGGCATAACCAAAAACTCAAAATGGCCATAGTGACAGTGGAACGCAGTCTTGGGGACGTCCCGGTCCTTCACCCTGATCTGATGTTACACCGATCTCAGATCGACCTTGGAGAAGAATTGTGCTCCCCTCAAATCATCCACGAGCTCATCGATCTTGGGGATAGGGTAACGGTTCTTCAATGTTTTTCTTGTTCAAGGCCCTATAATCTATGCCTGTTGTTATCACTGGAAAATCGGACAAGAAAAGATGACATTATTAAATGCCAGGCAGAAGGATTTATAGGGCTGAAAGACATTAGAAAATTTGAAATATTTAAAAATCTCTAAGGTCTAAGAGGAAAAATCAAATTTTGCACTAAAGGAACCAGCTAAATGCGCCTTTGTGTGCACTATTCTTCAATAAGCATGCCTTTGCGCGGATTCTCCTCAAAAAGTTGTGTTGTACTCAGAGTGGCAGAAGTCACTTTCCGGGACCACAAGGCACACTTCAGACATTGATCCCGCACTTGAGGTCGCCTAAGCCTCCTTAGGACCTAAAGGGAGAACACAATGGAATAAATGTGGCACACAATGGAATCACCCTCCTCTCTTGGGTCACCATCTATAATGTACCAAGAGAGGGGAGGAGAGTTTGAATTCTCTTATAAAAGGCCACCAAGAGATGAACAATTTGAGAACACATTGTTATGCGGGCCAGAATTGCCCCAAGCAATACCAACATTGTGTGATCCGGAGCAGAGATAGAGGGGACTCAGTTGTTGGCCATCCAACAACTCCAGTCCACCATAGTAGAGAGAGGGAGACTATGCGCCAATGTAGCTCGGAAATTAAGACATCCTTGCATCGAGACTTGGAACTCCCTAGTTCTAAGGGCCCCTTGGCAAGTGGGTAAAAGTTTCATCGTTCATTCCTTCCAGCACTCAATAAGAGGGAACGTAAGTGCTACCATTTGGATTATTGAAGTTGTTTGACTCTATTTAGAGCTTGCGTGTTATTTGTTTTAGTTTAGTTTTTATGTTTGAATATGCATGCTATTTCTCTATCTAGTATGTTTATGTTTTAGCATGTTCCACTAACTTGCTTAACTCCATCTATTTTCTGCCTATGACAAAGAAATTAAGAGGGAAAAACCACCCCTCTTAAGCAGGTGTGATTTTCTACATTCGTGCGCCAAACACACAAACACAGGATTGGTGAGTCCACTAACTTTTATTTCCAATTTTATGTGGTTGTGACTTTTTTGCATAGATCTCTTTATTTATTGAGGAGTTGGGCTAGAACTGCCCCCTTTCTCTCCTTCACTACCTGATTCAACCTTAGTGACAGGTTGAAGCTGAAGAGCTCCCAAAAATTACTTTGCAGGAAAATTGTGCGACTCTCTTATAGATAGATGCGCCCCAATGCGCGCATTCAGAGGTGACCTATGCGCAGCCTTCGTGCCTGTTTCAGCCTTTTCTGCACGGGAACCAGAAGTAGTATTTTTTTCTACTATTTCCATATTTCTCTTGCTTGTAGAGTAACTGGCATCCCAGAATACATCTGCCAGCACTGGTTGAGGTGCCCCGCAACTTGTTAAAGCTCACTTTTAGCTGCTTTTAGTAGTTTAGGTGTTCGTTTTATTTCAAGTTGATTTTCGCAAAGTTAACACATAACTTAAGTAGGAGACAAATTAACTTGCATTCTGAAATCATTTATATTTTGTGAATTTAGTCACCAACAAACACCTATTTAATTAGCCAAAGTAAGTGGCCCAAGTCCACGCATGCTTAGCTAAATCTCTTTCATTTTTCTAATGTAAAAGTCATTAGTGTAGTTCATTTTTTGCACTAGGATTTCCGGACTAGGATCGAATTGTCGGTAGAAGAGAAAGCAATCTCTACTGCCTTTGCACCTCCGGGTGATCCTAGGCAAGCATATGAATAGTCTCTATTGATAACTCACCATCTCCCTATAGTTGATCATTTATATTAACTAGGAAAAATTGAAAGCGGCCCATATCCGCACATGTTTTTCTTTTGAGAAAGGAACAACAAAACATAGTTTAAATAGGGGATTTTGAAAATGATCATCACATATCTGCACGTTCAAACTATGTGCTTGTTCACCTTTTGTTCACACACATCCACACCCTAAGTAAAGTAAAGACACCCAAAACTAACTTAACCAAACTCACTGAATTCTCCCCACAAGAGCCACAAAAGAATTTATAGTCTAAGTTAGGACCAAGGGGGTAGGCATCCAATAAGTCACCTTGGTTAGTACTCATCTTGAAACATAGAAGTTGACTGTTTAGGGAAATTTCAAACCCATCTATCAGACCATGGAAAGGAAAACCCGAGTGCGGCATAGACTCGATTCATAGGGGGTTAGGCTTAGGCCCAATGCGTGCAGTATCATTCGAGGCTACCTGATTATCTACCGGTAGCTAAAATACCAAGAAGCCCAAGACTCTAATGCTCACGTGGGACGACAGTGGTTAGTGGAAAAAATTAGGGCATCCTTCCCTATAGGTGATGGTGCAGGCAAGCACTAGATCCTCTACCCTTCCTTGGTGGATTTTCTTCGGTTGACTGGGGGCGTCGCCAGTTCTTTCGAGACATTGTGCCAACATTTGCAATATATATTCTCAAGGCCCAGTTACATTTGAGTGTGTGAGGATGATTAGGTCTTCTAGGATTTGAGTATCATATGCAAACAACAAAAAACCATATTTTTTAATTGATCAATCACATAGGATTAATCTAAAGGGAAAATTTATTTTATTTTCGCTTTGTTTTATGTATACGATTCGATTTTTGCTTTGATTATAATCTCTATCCTCTCAAATATTTAAAAAATCATGCCTAGTCGACGCCAGAACGGACCCAACGGGACCTCGTCGATCTAGAGGCCTTTTGGACCTCCCCCATTTACCAAGATGGTTTCCAGGTCCTTCGCCATTTAGGCGTCAAAGACGGAACACTACCACCCTTATTGGTTCATCCTTTATCGAGGCATCATTAAATAGGAACCCTATTCGGTCTCCCAATGCCACACTAGTGAACACCCCCAGAGGGTCACCACACACCACTCCTCCCACAACCCATAGCGGGCAGAGGAGTGCTACCCATTCGGGAAGCCAAGTGAACGCACAACAGGGTACGTCACACAAAAACCCTATTCCTAACCAGAACATTGTGTTTTCGCAAGTTGCAATGACTACAAACTCGCAGTCTCCTTTTCTAGCTTCGTTAAATCTCCCAGATTTAACCAAGTTGACAAACGACCCCATTGCACACAACCCCACATGGACTCCCATGCCCACGAAGCTCCCTTTGGACATTCCAAAGTTTGAAGGGAAGAAAGTGGAAGACCCTGGAAATCATGTTATGATGTTCCACCTATGGTGTTCGTCGAACAACATCGTTGACTATACTATTCAACTAATACTATTTCAACACACCCTAACTGGAGTAGCCACGAAATGGTATATGGAGCAGCCCTCTGCTACACATGGAACATTTAGCGCCCTCGCTACTGCATTCCTGAACTATTTTCAGTTACCCATACACCATGATTCCATAATGGAATTACTGACCCACTTTAGCCAAACCCTCGTCACCCATATCTTGGACCATCTTCACGAATGGCAGCGGTGTCGTAGTTTGTGCAAGTCAAACTCGACGATCGATTTTGTCAGACCTGTTCTTGAAAACTCTCACCGCAAAGATTTCAAAGGATGTGGCGCAACAAAAGCCCATATCCGAAGAGGATGCCATTAGTAAGGCCCAACAGCTCGAGTTGATCTCTATGCAGTCAAGGTATATTTATAATATCATGCCTAACGCCCCGCGCCTGCAAACTTACAAAGAATTTCCAGGTGCGTCGAACTCCGCATACGGTTTAATTGGTTCATTGACCCAAAATCACCTAATCAACAGCATTCAATACCCCAGTTACGCATACGATTCTACCCAGAACATACCGCAACCCGGCTACCAAAGTCATCTCATGCCTCCGTAAAATTTGACCAGTAGGGCATCATCGTACCACCATCAGCATGGAGGACCCTATCCTCTGGCTTAGGGGACCCAGTACGCAGCTAGACATGCTGACAGAAGAGCTCCCCCCCAACAACCATTTATAAACTAGGTACCGCAATATGCCCAGTCCCCAGCACAAGAATCGCCCGTGTAGAATAATGAACAGGTAAACTTTGTGAAACCTTCCCAAAACCAACCGCGCCAACCATACAATCAGTAGAATCTGAATTATCCTCCTAACACGGTTAAGAAAAGATGAAAAAACAAGCCTAAAGGAAATCCTGGACAGGGGGGAAACAATCTGCTATGCCCTCCGCGATCCCAGGTTAGAGGCAACTCCAACCAAGCTCAAAACCAGGAGCCAAGCAACACACAAAGGCATAGCAAGAGGGCAATTCTTCGAAAGAACCACTCTTGTTCGATCTGTGGTGAGTACGGCCATTACGCTCACCACTTTCCTGACCTCCCTGAGCTGAAGAAGCTACAAAGTAACTGTGGACAAGGGGGATCCTCCTAACAGACGGCGGACATGCAGGAACCTTTCCCCCATCAAGGGATAGTTAGCACGCAGCAACAAACTCCCAACGATTCCTGAAAAAACAACCAAAAAATCTACATGACTGGCGTAGAAATGTTTTTTTAGACATGGAACCGAAACTACGATACCCCACCAAACACCAATGCGTGAAGGGCTAGTACAAGTGCACCAACAACACCTTTGACCATATCAAATATTCCTATTGAACCTTTGGCAAAAATGGCTAAGGGACCAACTAGGCGGGCAGGAAACTACTCCAAAGTAGCCCAAAACTATAACATTGTGGATGATCTAACTCAATCTCCTGCCGCTATGTCAGCTTTGGAGGTATTACAATCATGCCCAAAGCAGCGGAAAGCCTTACTTTCCACGTCAGGTTCCATCGACCCTACCGATTCACGCCTGATGGCTTTTGATTTAGATAAAGCCACCCTTAGGCTTCCTTCAATGGTCACTTTTCAAATACCGGTGTCGATCCAAAACATCACCATTCACCGATGTATCATTGGCGAGGGTGCATCCACTTGCATCATGTTAAAGAATGTATGGAAAAAGTTGGGGTCTCCTGAACTAAAGCCATCAGACATCACGCTTAGAGCATACGATGGTCGCCCTTCAACCCCTGTCGGTCTCTACCAAAATGCCTCAGTCTGCTTAGCCGAAAAGACAGTCCTTATAGACATTGAAGTCTTGGACGCCCAGCTAGATTATAATATACTCCTTGGCTAGAGTTATATGTATGCCATGTCAGCCAGAGCCTCCTCCGTCTTCTAAACTGTGATGTTCCCCCACGAGGAACACATCATTACTATCGATCAGTTGACATATAGCGAAAAGCGGCCCTTAACAAATACCGATGCCATTCTACCCTATGTAGACACATCTGTTGATGCGCTTACACAGTACCAAGAATATGACCCTCCCCAGTTCAAACCGTCGTCCATCCTAGGGTCATTCCTAGGAGATCTCCTTGTTATACCTGAGTCATCACTTGATGTCACAGGTGCTCCGGTGTGCATGATGTCCTCATCAAGCACCGAAGCTAGTCAAGACACGAAGACAAGCAGTAATGACACGGAGTCCTCCACCACGGCAGCCTTTGTAGCCAACGTCGCCTCCCAAACTCCTTTCCTCTTCCCCCAACCTGGTTTTGTGTCGTAGCAGGTCATGGCCATGGTGGTCCTACCAAACTTAACATTTGCAATACCAATTTGGTACTTAGTCCCACCTACTCCAATGGGAGTCGCACACATCACATCTACAGGACTAATCCCTCTCAACCCTGAGCAGGCCCCAACCGTTCAGGGGACTGTCACAAACATCCCTTCAAAGGAAATTCCCATCGCAAAGCCTATGGTTACAACTAATAAAATTAAGAGAAGAGGAAATAAGGTGGATAATACCACCACACCACGGGAAACACCACGCTGCGCCATATGTGACGTATTAGGCCACCCTACCCACATTTTCCCAGAGCTGGGCGAATTAAAACCACTCCTTAGCTCGGTGGTAGACATCGCGGCACCAAGTTTCCGTAAAAAGGAACTTGCCACCAAAAGTCAAGGCAAAGCAGTGCATACAAACCACGCATGCGCTATCTGCAGCAATTATGGACACTATACCCATAATTTCCCAAAGATCCTGCGATATAGGGATGCCTTACATGCCATCGAGCAATCATATCAAGAAGATCCCTCCACCCAGTCATTTGGAGATGAACCTCGTGTCATTCTATACCTGCAGGAGGAACGACAATCGCCAAAGAGACTCCCATCCATTCCCCCTCCTCCCATCGAACGTTGTGTACTCTGCGATGAGCGCGATCATTTCATCATTGACTTCCCAGCTCTGGAAATGTTCTAGCAATGGTATCTAGTCCATGTAGTGTATCGCACTAACCCAGAAACCTAGTATTCATGTCAAATATGCGGTGGCAATCATCCTTTACACCATTGTCACTACATCCCTAGATTCCGTGCAGCGCTAACTTTTATTTAATCGACTATAGTTCGCCTCTCCCGAGAAGATGGCTCTAATTTTGAATCCATGAACAATTCAACAACTCAAGAAGATGTGACGAGTAGATCCATCCTCTTTTTGTCAGCTGAAAAATGACCAATCAAGGAACCCTTAATTACCCCCAATCGTCCTCTGCAAAGAAGACCAACACATGCATTGTGTAAAATGCCCAATCATGTGGTCGCCACTTTCCCTGGCTTAGAAGCGCTACATCGCTAGTACCTATTCACGCCATCTAGCGAGCCGAATGGGAACCCCATATCTAGGCTATTTTTCCTAGTATGTCAGGGCAATCATCAGGAGCAGAGATGTACTTATATTCCGCGAGTTTGTCCTCTAATTGATATGATACATACATTAGAGAAGAAACACGACGATCTCCTCAACCAATATAGAAGGCAGAACGCCCCTAGGCAATCTACTCCTTACCCACATCGGCGTAATGGGCACGCTGGGACGATGCACCAACCAAGCATGACCCAGGTTCAACCTAGGATAACATGTGGACTGTGGAGCGATAAAAAGGTGTCTTTTTAACTCTTAATTACCTTCACATTAATTGTCAACCCAGGGACGACTTTTTATTTCAAGAGTGTACTCAGTCTGAGGCGGCTATTTACTCAAGAGTAATGTTTTGCAGTATAGTGCTTAAAATCCAAAAGTAAATGAAAGCTTGAAATAAAATCTACTTACAGCAAAGCACTTTAAGACTTAAATCATGCATTCGGAAAAATAAGCAATGTATCAGTCAAGGGTCCAGTAACAATAACTCATCCCTTTGGAAACTGATGTAACCAAAAGTAATCAAGGAACAGATCATTAATCTGGGGACTAGACAGCAAATGCCAATGCCCACTACAGTTTCAGATCGTTCTGCACACCAAAGCAAAGATAATGCGAATAACAGGAAATAGAACAGCAGATAAGAAATGAACAGCAAATCTGGAATGGAACAGCAAACAAACAGCTAAGTCTCGCAAGTCGTAACCAAACTTAATCTATTAACCCAAATGCATTCTTCGCAATCAAATAACAATCTTTCACTCTTAAGGTGAATCAAGAAGAACACACTAATGGAACAAAAATAACTATTGATAAATTATGAACAGCATTAATAAATCATATACGCACACAACACGCTGGAAGGCCAAATACAAATGCATAATAACTTAACACAGGCACACGTTAATAGTAATCTGAGTCTGATACCGCAAGTATTAACCCTGGTTAGAAAGGGTGACGATTACAATTCATAATGGAACCACAATGTCAATTGAATAGCAATCGTATGAAGTATAAACCATAGAAAAATACAGTAATACCAGCTTAAGAAGGTTACAGCTTGATTACTCGATTCAAGCTGATAAGCAAAACCACGCATAAACCAAAGAGATAATATATAGTAGCAGCAGCGTACTCCACCAGAGGCCGGGCCCTTAGCCGCCAGCGGATGCTGCTGGGCTACTTCAGAATGAAAAGAATGAACAACAACTCCCGAATCAGATATTAATCATTAAAGTGTGAAATCATTACAACAGCAGATGCTTGAGAATTACATCATGCAACAATCCATATCCTATCATGAATAATCCACCATCATTCTTCATCATTTTTCCATCTGAAATCATCCCCAAAATCCATCCCCATCTCTGATCTTTGTTTTCATTTAAATAGAGAGATCAGAGAGAAGTCACAATAAAGATAAGTACATCATAATTTCTATTACAAAATTAGATTGTTTCCAACCAATTGATCAACAAGAAGATATATTTCCATCCAGCTTTCAACAAGAGCAAGACGAATTTGGCTTTGCAGCTGAGATTTGGAGGACGGCCGCAACAACAAATCTGAGAAAATCGTGCTCAAAGAACCCTGCGTTTCTCTCAGTACAAGCCGAATTTGGGAAAACCGTTCTTCACTAAAGTTAATTGGGTCCGTTCTGGACAAAACCCATGTTCCGGATTTTCCAGATTCATCTTCATTTGTTCAGAATCTCAACCGCAAAACTGTCACTTCTTATTCCAGCGCATTTCTGAGTTGGCACTTTTAATGATCAAATCTTCAATCTGGAAATTATCTTGGAGGCTAAAAATGGTGAATAATGTTATAACCAATTTATTAAACTTTCATTGATAAAATCATGCATAATCATCAATTTATTAGAAATAAAGGAGAATAAATAACATTCATTCATAGAAGCATAAATCATCATAAAATGGATTTAAATAATAAATTATAATAAATGGCGTGATGAAGAATGGTAGAAATGGGTGGAATAAGCATTCACAAGTGATAATAATAATGGCATATTAACGGCCCAACATACCCCCACACTCAATATGTTGCATGTCCTCATGCAACGAAAACTGAATATATTGCATGTCCTCATGCAACCCAAAAACAAAAACCCATGTGTTAACCAAGCAATAAAAAATATGTTCATCTCAGCTCATGAAATGGATAGAACAAATGAATTCTTCCTTAATTAATGAATATTCACTTTTAGTAATCTTGATGAAGGCATAACAATTTTTATATTGACATTCAGCTATATGTATATATGAAGTTGCAACAAAATATGATATAAGTAACATCAAACTTCATTAACCATTTTTCTCAAAAATTACAAACCAGCTTTTGTTGAAATTTGGCAAGTAAATTTATAATATATGAATGCCTTTATGATCCAAAAATCAGACTGTTTTGATGCATGGATCATGAGATATAAACAAAATGACTGTAGCTGAGAGTGCATGATTTTAGAAATTTTATGAGCCAATTTATCTTGAAATTGTCTGGGTTTGTATTAATGATACGTCTGTGTTTTCCAAAAATCACAAGAATTGAGTTCATATTATGGAAATCAATTTCTGCATTGCGTAAAAATGAAATTGTATGCCTTAAATGAGGAAGAAAGTAGAAAACATCCATCAATTCCTCCCCCTCTCTGAAGAATTAGCATGCCCTCATGCGATGCTAGAAAACAAATAGAGGTGGTTTCTACCAGCTGTTGAATTCTATGCTTGGTGTAAAACAACATGGAATAAGGGAGGTGTTGAGAGTGAATAAGAATAGCAATGGATGATAAAGAAGATGAATAACATGGTCATAAGAAAGAAATGAATGAAAGGAACACTCCCCCATACTCGAAAATGATATGCTGCTGAAAAAGGGAAAGTGGTAAAGATGTGGGATGAAGGATGATAAATAATGCTCAAAATGGATTTTTATGAAATTCTTCTAAATTCGTAATAAATCAGAAAATTATGCGATTTTACCTCAAGTTTTACCTCCAAAAATGTGGAATGACAGATATGGACTGGCAGTGGTTGAAGCTGATGTAGGCAGAGTTGGTGCTGAAAGTGATGCAAAAGGTGGAATCCAGGTAAGCACATCATGTTTGAAGAATTGTCCACGTTCGCGAGTTGCTCGAGCCTCTTCTGTTAGATGCAATAGTGTAGTCATGCTGCGAATAGAGTTCTGCCCCATACTTGTTGTTCTCCTGTAAACAAATCACTATTTGGCATACAATGTTCTTGAATCCATAGTGTAAGCAATAGATAAGATGCATGCAAAAATTCCAATCAGAAAAACTTATGTATACATGCAATACTAATATTTTGGCAAATCAACAAGTGATGGCAGAGTGCAGTAATCATATCGCATGCAATCCCATAATGCATACATTCCCCCCTCCAATTGGAAAAAGAATTCCATGACCATAAAGCATATGAGAGGTGTTGTGCTGATGGCAAGGCAAGGGAATGAACAATATAGCAGTGAATGAAGCAGAGTACACATATCAATGATAGGACAGCGAGAGTTATGGTTATAATGAGAGCAGAGTGTGTAAAGATAGTTATGAATAAAAGATAGGATGCTTTGGATTGATGATAAGTTATGAAAAAGAAAAAGAACGACAATATGCCAAAAAGATGCTTTACTGACGGTATTCTAGCTGAAAAATGATGTGATTGATCTGAAAACAATTTCTCATGCGTAAAGGTTCAAAACAGGGAAAAAATTAAGGAAATAACTTCTCTGATTAAAAGAAAGAATAAGAAAAGGGTATTATAGTAATAATTGACGATAAGATATAACTTCAATACCATAAGCAGAGCCTCTGCTGCCAGCAGGCGTCCATAGCCTCGGCGGGGTTGCTTTTTAACCCATATGAGCCAGAATCCTCAATTTATAACTAGAGAGTTTCAGTGTTGTTCTTACAGAAGAGACCAGTGTGCTAGCGTGGTAACAAGATAACCACACTGCCATTCACTGGGATGTAGCAAAAGTGATCAGGCCGGCTCGTGATGAGACCTCCTGTTCCAAGGATAATTTGACTATCCAATGGATCATAACCCTGGTGTGGTGGCCATAATGGGAATGTCACTTTGTTACAGCCTTATGAACATGGTAGGTTGTGATCCAGGTGGATATTGGTGGCCACCCACCTGTTCCACTTGGCCCCCCACCATTATCTCTTTCAGTTTTTCAGTTTCGGCATAACTTACTATTTTTAGCAGTTTTTCGGGTCCTGAACTTCCGGAGCCGTTTTGAGGCCCTAAACGACGTTTTTTTGGGTATGAAAGCGCCAACGAATTTTCTGATAAAATTCGTCTCGACAGCTGTAGTCCTCGGATAGAGCTTTCTAATGATGTATCATATGCGTCAAACGGAGATAGTATGCCAAAGTTACGTCCCTGGGAAGTTGAAACACCAATTTACCCAAGCGGGGCCCATAGTTTTGGCGCTTCATCTCCTAGGGTTAGGTTTTTGGGACGTTTAGGGTTCTCCATTGTTTCTCAATAATAAATAGGCCTCGCCCTCATTGCCAAAAGCAGTTCAGAGGCCTGTAGCCGCCACATCTCTTCTCAGAGATAGCTACCAGTGCCCTAGCTAGTTTTATCTCCATTCTGTCTGTAAGCAAATTTCAGTTCTTTGATATTAATGAAATGAAGTGTTATTTCCGCTGCATCTCTACATTTATGGTTATGTGTTTATTCTGTTGCGTTCTTGCATAAATCCGGATCAGGTTGGCTCGTAATGAGACCCCCTATCCTCCATCTGCGAACAAAATTTTGTTATTATTACACATTTTTATGATAAAAAGAGGGAGGCTCAGTACTCCGTAAGAGCAGGGATGGTGGAAGAAGTTGAACATGTCAATAGAGGAAAAAAAAAAAAATATATACCCATAATCTCATTTATTACAGACAGAGAAGATTATAACCGGAAAGGGTGGAACCAGCATGGTATTAAGATGATCAATCAATATCATGTTCAACAGAAAACAATGCAGTAAAGTAGTATATAAATAATTGTGTCCTTTTTGAAAATAAGCTATCATCAAGGAGCTGTCCTGTTAAAGATCATAACGTGAATGATATTAACTCGCTTCAATAGAAACCATAATTCTTGTCCTCATAAAAATAGTGTACTTCATGCCATAAAAGGGAATCAATAAAATGTGGTTGAGATGAACTAAGAATAATTCCACAAGAGGAAGGAAGGGTTGCTCTCGAAAATACTCTCAAAGTGTTGCTCTTTTGAAGGAACAGCAACAACACTCAAAAAGAGTGTTGTCCCTTGTAGGGAACAACAAAGGAAATGCACACAAAAAAACAAAAATACACACAAAAAAGTGTGAAATTCCAAAGGAACAGCAAAAACTAAAAGTGTTGTTCCTTTGGAAAAGGAACAACAAAAACGAAAAGTGCAGAAGTGTTGTTCCATTCGAAAAGAAACAGCAAAACGTGAAAGTGCAGAAGTGCTGTTCCATTAGGAAAGGGACAACAAAACGTGAAAGTGCAGAAGTGCTGTTCCATTCGAAAAGGAACAGCAAAACGTGAAAGTGCAGAAGTGCTGTTCCATTCAGAAAGGAACAGCAAAATGGACAATCATAAAATGCAAACATGCAAAAAAACAAATTAGCTGTTCACGGCATTGATGCTGAGGATGAGTTACACTTTGAATGAAGCAACACCTGAAACACAAAATATAAGAGAAATTAGAAAAGAAACAACATTTTAAAAAACAATATGTAAATTAAGTTACAACAGCTATGATATTATGTAAAAAAAATGATCTTTTTGAAAAATGTTTTGGCAGCAGTGAGACATGAATCTTTAAATTGAAATCAATTCTTCATTTCTTCTATTATGAATCCGTTGAGTAATGACTTGGATGAAATTCCTTTGTTTCGTTAAAAAATTTTCAAGAATCACTCGTCCATAAATTGACCTTCTTTATTTTCCCAGGACCTGCAAAAAAAGCGAGTGTCTACCTGCAATAAAACATTAAATCATGGAGAAAGAGAGGTGCGCGGGCTCCCCTAATCCAAGAATTATGCAAAAACAACAAGCAGTTACTCTGTATAACAAATCCATTGAGAGAATAACAAAGTAAAATTTATTTGTCACCTGCGGGAGAGCAGTGGTCGACCATACTATCCAGCAGTGTTTTAATCACAACTTCTTTGTTTTTCATCGAAATTGAGTGATTCAAAAGCTAAATGAGAGTTAATTCAAAGGTTTATCTCCAGTAGCAACAGGTTTTATAAATTCAATGATATGATATGTCAATTTTAGTTAGAACAACCTGCATAACATAGTCATTTTCAATTACCCAGCTCAGATCAACAGTGAATGTTTTAAGCATAGGTTTTTCGTTTGATGTCGGATTCGAATAATTCAAATTGGAAATGAAAATATATTCATTTATTTATTTTCAATAGAAACAGGTTTTGAAGACAAGAAGAATTGATAGGTCAAATACTGTAAGGAACAGCCGGAAAGACATAGTTTTAAGGGTGCTGATTTACGATAGACAGTCAGTATTTTGATCATAAATTCCCCATACGATATCGAAAATGAGTGATTCAAATTGCATTGTAAACTAGATTCATAGGGGAATCTACCATAGAAACAGGTTTTAAAAATTCATTCATTTAGGCCTCCAAAAACTGACTGTCCCAACTCTGTTCTTGAGCTGCCCGCTAGACATCCGGTCAATGTTTTAGTTCTAACTTTTTCGTTTCAAATCCAAATTGACTGATTCAAATTGGGTTAGAAAGTAGACATCAAGGGCTATCTAGGGTAGAAACAGGTTTTAAAAATATTCATTTTTGGTCCCTCAAAACATGACTGTCCCGACTGTTTTTCCAGAAAGTTCATCAAGCCCGCAAGCCAAAAAAATGATATTCAAGCATTTTTTTAAATTGGTGATAAAAAATGAATATAAGTGTTTATAGAATTGTTATTTGCAATATAATTCATCTACATACACAAATAAATTGAAATATTTATCACCGATGTTGATTTCGATAGCGTGTTGCAACAAAAAAAAACAACTATTTTTACAAAAAAACAAAATGCATTTATTTATGTCCTTATTTTATTTTATTTTATTTTCTCCACTATCCTACTCTTCTTTGAGAATCGAATATGTTTATGTATAAGAGTATTTCCAGTGGAACCATTTTATAAATAAGGCCTCTAGTATGCACATACCCAAATTTGAAAAATACATGTTGATAAAAATTAGGGTATGAGAAGCCAACTTCCCTTGAAAAGATGGAGTCAAAAATTGTTGAAGTGTGGAGCAATGTTGCAAACAAGTGATGGAGTGAAACCAATCTTCAATATATCCTTTATTTTCTTGATTTCCCATATCCATCATATCATGAAGTTCTTGAGCTTTTAAAATGGTTTGTTGGTGCAACCTACAAGAAACCTCATTTTCTTCCATAGCTTCTACAATTTTTGAATTTGAAACATTCTGAATCTCATTGTAAGTTTTCTCTAATGGCGCATGTGAGATAGAATGGGTGGGAAGGGTCGGTAAATTTGGCAGTTCAACACTGTAAGTATGTTGTACTGGTTTATTGCGGTGAGGGTGTGGAATTAGTTGAGCAGGAAATTCAAAAGTAAAAATGTTGGACAATTTCTTACCATAACAGAAGATGTCCTTCATGTGTTCCTTCAAAGCTCCTTCTTCCAATGTTCCTGTCAATTAGTTAGTGAAATGGGTGGTGCTTACATCACGACTTGAATGAAATCATGTGATTTGTTTTTCAAAATTTCTATTTTTTTTTTTTTAAGTCATTCACACAAAAATTCAAACATCTATTTCTACACAAAAAATTAACAAATCTGCCGGAAAGCGGGCGGGGGAGCAGGGCTGTTACATGCTCCGTACGCAGGTTCTTACCTTCCGTTTTTAATACCCAATTCTCTCCTAGCAGGCACTCATCAGATCCACACTACTCTTTAGAAATGGCTACACTCTCCCCGGCAACGGCGCCAAAATGTGGAGCGATAAAAAGGTGTCTTTTTAACTCTTAATTACCTTCACATTAATTGTCAACCCAGGGACGACTTTTTATTTCAAGAGTGTACTCAGTCTGAGGCGGCTATTTACTCAAGAGTAATGTTTTGCAGTATAGTGCTTAAAATCCAAAAGTAAATGAAAGCTTGAAATAAAATCTACTTACAGCAAAGCACTTTAAGACTTCAATCATGCATTCGGAAAAATAAGCAATGTATCAGTCAAGGGTCCAGTAACAATAACTCATCCCTTTGGAAACTGATGTAACCAAAAGTAATCAAGGAACATATCATTAATCTGGGGACTAGACAGCAAATGCCAATGCCCACTACAGTTTCAGATCGTTCTGCACACCAAAGCAAAGATAATGCGAATAACAGGAAATGGAACAGCAGATAAGAAATGAACAGCAAATCTGGAATGGAACAGCAAACGAACAACTAAGTCTCGCAAGTCGTAACCAAACTTAATCTATTAACCCAAATGCATTCTTCGCAATCAAATAACAATATTTTACTCTTAAGGCGAATCAAGCAGAACACACTAATGGAACAGCAATAACTATTGATAAATTATGAACAGCATTAATAAATCATATACGCACACAACACGCTGGAAGGCCAAATACAAATGCATAATAACTTAACACAGGCACACGTTAATAGTAATCTGAGTCTGATACCGCAAGTATTAACCCTGGTTAGAAAGGGTGACGATTACAATTCATAATGGAACCACAATGTCAATTGAATAGCAATCGTATGAAGTATAAACCATAGAAAAATACAGTAATACCAGCTTAAGAAGGTTACAGCTTGATTACTCGATTCAAGCTGATAAGCAAAACCACGCATAAACCAAAGAGATAATATATAGTAGCAGCAGCGTACTCCACCAGAGGCCGGGCCCTTAGCCGCCAGCGGATGCTGCTGGGCTACTTCAGAATGAAAAGAATGAACAACAACTCCCGAATCAGATATTAATCATTAAAGTGTGAAATCATTACAACAGCAGATGCTTGAGAATTACATCATGCAACAATCCATATCCTATCATGAATAATCCACCATCATTCTTCATCATTTTTCCATCTGAAATCATCCCCAAAATCCATCCCCATCTCTGATCTTTGTTTTCATTTAAATAGAGAGATCAGAGAGAAGTCACAATAAAGATAAGTACATCATAATTTCTATTACAAAATTAGATTGTTTCCAACCAATTGATCAACAAGAAGATATATTTCCATCCAGCTTTCAACAAGAGCAAGACGAATTTGGCTTTGCAGCTGAGATTTGGAGGACGGCCGCAACAACAAATCTCAGAAAATCGTGCTCAAAGAACCCTGCGTTTCTCTCAATAAAAGCCGAATTTGGGCAAACCGTTCTTCACTAAAGTTAATTGGGTCCGTTCTGGACAAAACCCATGTTCCGGATTTTCCAGATTCTGCTTCATTTGCTCGAAATCTCAACCGCAAAACCGTCACTTCTTATTCCAGCGAATTTCTGAGTTGGCACTTTTAATGATCAAATCTTCAATCTGGAAATTATCTGGGAGGCTAAAAATGGTGAATAATGTTACAACTGATTTATTAAAACTATCATTGATAAAATCATACATAATCATCAATTTATTAGAAATAAAGGAGAATAAATAATATTCATTCATAAGAGCATAAATCATTATAAAATGGATTTAAATAATAATTTATAATAAATGACGTGATGAAGAATGGTAGAAATGGGTGGAATAAGCGTTCACAAGTGATAATAATAATGGCATATTAACGGCCCAACATGGACTATGCGACCTGATCATCCAGAGGGTCAATCACTGCAAATAATTGAAGCACCTCGCAAACAGTTTTCGCACAGACTTTTCTCTCCCGCAAAGACTTCTCTCTAACCAAGAGAAGATCACACACACTTATTGTTGGATTTGTTCACACTTTCATCATACGATAAAATGCGAGCATCTCCCGAAGCTTAGAGCAGTAAGGGCAATGTTAATTCTACACTCCTCAGAAAAGTTAGACATATCCAAATCAAAAACTCGGAAATGGAAGCAGAAGAGTAGTGTTGATTCCCACACAATCTACTCAAGTGGCACAGTGGTACCATGCACCATTTGCACTGGCCATAACCAATAACCAGAGGCATGCACACTAATGGAAACATTCAGGCACCTCCGCACCGGACACGATTTCCACCCATTAGAAATTGACCATCCTAACAAGTGACCCATCCTTTCCCTCACGCAAGCTCCCATCACAGATATTCTCCCCCCACCACACGCTGATGACACAATACACCATATACGATTCATATCATCATGTATCGGAACTATGACTCGAGTTGTCTAGTCATCTGCCATAGGTGTCGAGTCAGCTGCAACTACGAGAGTAGTTGTACCTGCGACAATGTAGACCCAATATGTCTGCACTCTCTCGATCGCGTCTGGTTCCACCACATCGATGATGGAATCCTTCTCATGTCTATCAACTAGCTCCGTGCGGAATGAACCTCTTCGGCACAGCCTTGCGCAGAGTCAATCCTCCTTGGGATCCCTATTCCATTCGGATGAGGATATCCTAGAGGCCATGACAGAGCAGAATTATCCATGGGATGTGATGCATCACCGTTCACTTTTTCTCCCCAAACAAGTGTTCAGTCCTGACAAGACAAAAGAACGAGATATCTATGCGATCAAGTCAAAGGATTTCCTCCCATCAAGGAAATTAAATTGGTTCAAGAATTTGATCCTGACACCCGATGCGTTCAAGGAAGGAAACATGTCAAACATCTCACCTACCATTAAGGTGAATATATTCCAAAATCCTGGAAAGGTCAAAGAAATCTCACTGGGGGTAGCATGTTCTCCAGAATAAATAAACTCTTATACCCAATTGCTACAAGAGTATAGAGATATCTTCACATGGGACTACTCATAAATTCATGGGCTTAGTCCCACTATCGTAGAGCAGCATATTGACACCTGGCTTGACATACCTCCAATATGTCAGAAACATCGTCAACTGCACCAATCAAAGGTAGAAGAAGTAAAACGTGAAATCGATAAGCTTCACAAAGCCGGGTTTATGTACCCATTGCTTACACGGCTTGGGTTTCCAACCTTGTTCCTGTCATGAAAAAATAGGGCACCATACGTTTTTGCACCGATTTTCAGGATTTTAACAAAGTATGTCCCAAGGAAAATTACCCTACCCCATTCATCGACCAAGTCATCGATTCTTGTGCGAGCCACGAAGCTCTCTCTTTCATGGATGGATTCCCTGGGTACAGTCAAATTCAAATCCGCCACACAGACTAGTACAAAACCATGTTTACCACCCCTTGGGGCACATTCACATACAAGGTCATGCCATTTGGCCTAAAAAATGCTAGAGCCACCTTCCAAAGGGCCATGAACTACATATTTCATGACTTGGCACACCTTATCCTCGCCTACTTGGACGACCTAACCGTCCAATCTAAGAAGTGCTCAGACCATCTAGAGGATCTGCAATTGGTATTCCAACGATGCCGACAATACAACCTACGCTTGAACCCCCTCAAGTGTGTCTTCTGCGTCACAGCAGGAAAACTGTTAGGTTTTATCGTATCCCAGCAAGGAATTCGAGTGGACCCCCTCAAGGTCCAAGCCATCAAAGAGGTACCTCCACCTCGAACCGTCAGGAAACTACAAAGGCTGCAGGGGAAGGCCAATTTTCTGAGACGCTTTGTTCAAAATTATGTCACTTGCGATCAAGGGTTCCTGTGCCTTCTTCGCCAGGACATCCCATTCAAATGGGATGATCATGCCCAACAAGCATTCGATGCACTGAAAGAAACATTGTCTTCAACACCGCTCATCAGTACCCCAGACTATGACAAATATTACATCTTGTATCTATCAGTTTCTGAGACCGCCTTGGCCAGAGTATTGATCCAGGAAGGCCCAGATGGGAAGGAGAACATAATCTACAATGTCAGTAAAACCTTAGCAGGCCCAGCATTAAGATATGAGCCCGAAGAAAATACTTCCCTAGCATTAATACATGCAGTCAAAAAGCTTCGCCACTACATCATCTTAAAAACCACTACGGTCATCGTGGATATTAACCCCATCAAATATCTGCTCACATGATGCCTAATGAACCAAAAATATGCCCACTGGATAGTCACTCTCCAAGAGTATGACTTACAGTTTTGCTCCCCCAAATGCAAAAAGGCGCTAATCTTAGCAGAGTTCACTACGGACCTCCCAGGACATACCAAAGGATCACCAGTAAACGATTCTCTACCAGATGAACATCTCTTCTTCGTAGAACCCAATGACCCTTGGTACAGAGATATTCTCCTCTTCTTACGAACCCAAAAGTTCAGACCTCATCTCACTTGAGACGACCGTCGGCGCATTCGCCATCAGGTCCCCCGATATCTCCTTATGGGAGATGTCTTATAATGACAAGGCATAGACACCATTTTACGTCAACGCCTTACTCACGACCAAGTGGAACAAGCCCTTAATGACTTGCATGACAGAGCTTGTGGTGGCCACCTCTCTAGGATGGCCATCGCCCAAAAATTCCTAAGGGCAGGATCTAGCCCTCCCTGTTTCGCGAATGCATCACGACAGTCAAGAGATGCGAGTGATGCCAGTGCTTCGCTCATAAAGCAAGAGCCCCTCCCGCTCCTCTGCACCATGTCATCGTCACCGACCCCTTTTTCACATGGGGACTTCACGACTTGCAACCCAAAATCATCCAGAAATCATAAATACATCATAGTGGCTGTCGATTATTTCACCAAGTGGGCCTAAGCCATGCCCACATACCACAAACACCGCAGAAACCGCTGCACAATTTCTGTTTAACCATGTCATTACCCTGTTTGGTGTTCCCAAGGAGTTAGTCTCCAACCATGGGAAACACTTCGAGAATGAATTTTTCCAAGACCTATCTCACCATCTCGGATTCACCCATGTATTTGCATCACCATACTACCCCCAATCCAATGGGCAAGTAGAAGCTGCGAATAAAGTCCTCAAAACTATGTTACAACGCATGGTGAATAACCATAAAACCAACTGGCACCATATGATTTTCTCCGCCCTATGGGCATACCGCATGGCCGTGAAAACATCCATTGGTTTCACTACCTTCGACTTGGTATATGGGGTCGAAGCCATGATTCCCATAGAACGCGAGATCCCGAATTTACATTCCACCATTGAACTCCTCGATGATACCCAGCCTCTAGAACAACATCTAGTACAACTAGAGCTTGTCGATAAAAGTCGACGACATTCGCTGCAACACAACGAGGCCCACAAGAAACAGGTAAAATCATCGTTCGACCGCCACATCAACCCTCGCTCATTCATTGAGGGAGAGCTAGTCCTTCGCTACGATGTCACAAAAGAAGCCCTAGGGCCAGGAAATTTCGAAACCTTGTAGAAAGGACCCTACATCATAAAACATTGCCTCCTCAAGGGGGCATATGTCTTAACTGAGCTGGATGGAACATGCCTCTACAACCCTGTTGTTAACACTGGAAAATCGTACAGCAGAAAACGACATCAAGTAATGTCGAGCCCAAGGATTTAAAGGACAGGGATACATTATGGAATAAAAAATATTAATAATCTCTAAGGTTTGGAGCAATTCAAGATTGAACTAGTCATAAATGCCCGAATGCGCGCTTTTTCCTTCGAGAAGAGCGCCTTTTGCGCGCACTAGAGCCCGATAAGCGCGCTTTCCTTGAAATGGAAAAAAGTTCCTTTCTAGGACCACAAGCAAGAAAATGACAGTTTCTCCTTATGTGAAAGCCGCCTAAGGACAACACAAGCACCTCCTTAGGCCTTGTGTGAGCACACAAAAGCATATTTCAGCCCACAATGGAATATTTCCCCTCCCTTGGGTCACTATCTACCATGTACCAAGGGAGGGAAGGAGGTTTGAAAGCTCACCTATATAAACCCTAAAAGAGATGAACAATGTGTCATCACAAGGTTATGCTGGCCAAAGTTTCCCAAGCAACACCAGTTGTTTTTGTGAACCAAGGAGCAGGAGCTAAAGAAGAGGACTCAATTCTTTTCCACCCAACAATTTTAGTCCATTGCAGCAGAGAAAGAGATTTGAACTGCGTCAGAAGGCAGAACTTGAAGGACAAACATCCTTGCGTCAGGTCCTAGAGCCTCTGCCTAGGCCCTTCGGCAAGTGGCTAAGATTTGCATTCATTCCAAGCATTCAATGAGAAGAAGGCCATCGAGTCGTTTTTTACCTTGTTATTGTTTGGAACTCTCTATTTAGCTTCTTTTTGTGTTTTTAGTTTTACTTTTTAACTGAGCATACTTAAGTGTATTACTTCATTTTAAGTCTTATACTTCTGAGCTCCCCCCAGATACTGCCTGTTACTTATGGTTTAGAGAAAAGACCACATTCTCTAGATGCATGCGATTTCATACACCCATGTGTCGAATCCACCACAACAGGATTGGCGACTCCACTGACGTGTTTCAAGTTTACGTGGTTGTGCCATTGTTTGCAAGAGACCCTTAGTCTATGCTGGAGTGGAGCTAATAGTCCTCTGACCCATCTTGCAATCCCTAGACTCATTGAGGTGACAGATTGAAGAAGGCAGCTCCTAATTTTTTCTTTTACTTGCAGGATTTTTGCGCGTTGTTTTTACACACAAATGCGCAGGGCGTGCGTTCAGGAGTGACCTGCGCACAGGAAGGCGCACCTGTCAGAAGGTTTTGAGCGCAATTTGCAGAGAGATTTTTTCTCCCTATCTGCTGCATTTTTTCTTCTTGTAAGTGTGTTGGGCAGCCCCTAATGTATCTGCCAACACCTGTGTTGATACCCCACAGCTTCTGAAAACTGATTTTTGCTACTTTTTTGTAGGCATTTAGTTAGTTTTCATTTAAGTTGGTTCTTTGGAAAAAGTGTTCACATAGTTTAAGTAGGGGGAGAATTAACCATTTCTTTCCGAACAATTTATGTTTTTTGCAAATTTTGGTATGCACACTTAGTCTAACTAGTCCAAGTAAGTGGCTCATGACCACACATACATAAGCTAGTCTAGAAATTGTTTAGTTTAAATTTCAATTTTTGCATTTAGGAAATTGCGGGACTAGGATTGAATCACAAGTTAGAGTAAGTAATCTCTATCGTCTTTGCGCCATTGGGTGACCCTATACAAGGACATGAACACTCTGCATTTCTGATTCACCATCTCCCTTTAGTCATTCACATAGACTAATTAGGAGGTTTTGGAAGCGGCCCATTATCTGCAAATGATTTTTATTTGAGCAAGGAACAACGTCACGTAGTTTAACTAGGGGAAATTTGTAACGGATCACCGATATCCATATGTTCAAATTGTGAGATTGTTCACCATACGCTCACACACATTCACCCACTAATAAAATAAAACCACCCAAAAATAACTTAAACCAACGCATTAAATTCTCCCCACAAGGGCCATAAGAGAAATTATAGCTTAAGTTAGGATCAAGGGCGTAGGCATCCAATAAGCCGCCTTGATCACGCTTCACATTTGAAACATAGAAGTTGTGTTTTTAGGGAGCTTAAAATTCACCTATCAGCCCACGGAAAATAAAACACAAGCGCGGCAGAGACCCAATTCAAAGGCGTTTAGGCTTAGGCGGAGTGCGTGCGGTATCAGTTGGGGCTACTTGACCCGTCTGATACTCGGTACTATTAGATGACTACCATGAAGCCCAAGACTCGAACGCTCACTTGGGACGGTGGTTCTTAGTGGCCAAAACTAGGGCATCCTTTACCCTATAGGTGACGGTGCAGGCAAGTGCCAGACCCTCTACCCTTACCTTGGTTGATTCTCTTTGGCTAACTGGGGGCATCGCCAGTTCTTTCGGGACGTTGTGCCAACACTCGCAATAAATCCTCTCAAGGCCCAATTACTTTTGATAGTGTGAGGATGTTACTAGGTCTTCTATGTTTTTGAGTATCATGCGCAAACAAACAAAACCATTTTTTTCTTCATTGATCACATAGATTAAATTAAAGGAAAAATCATTTCTTTTTTCGCTTTGTTTTATTTATGTGGCCATAATTTTGACGTGATCATAGACTCGATCCCCTCAAAAAAATTTCTAAACCTAACTTGGACGACCCTCAAATGGTTCCAACGGAACCTCGTCGGTCCAGGTGTCTTTTGGACCTCCCCCCACTAACGGGAGGGGTTCCAGGTCTTTCGCCATTTAGGCGTCAAAGACAGAACGTTGCCGCAGTGGTTGGTTCCTCCTTTCTTGGAGCAACCTTAGCTGCGAACCCTAGTCGATCTCCCAACACCACACCGCACATAACTCCCCCCTCATCCCCTAGGGGGCAGAAGAGTGCATCCCATACGGGAAGCCAGTTGAATTCACAACCGGGTACGTCGCAGAGTAACCCTCGTTATAACCAGAACTTCGTGTCTTCACACATTGCGATGGCGTCAACCTCTCATTCACCCTTCTTAGTGGTGTTAAATATACCGGATTTAACCAAGCTCACATTTGACCCCATCGCACACGACCCCAATTGGCCTCCCATGCCCACGAAGCTCCCTTCATACATACCAAAGTTTGAGGGCAAGCAAGTGGAAGACCCAGGGAATCATATAATGACCTTTCACCTATGGTGCTCATCGAATAACATCATTGACGATACTATTCGATTGAGGTTGTTTCAACGCACTCTCACGGGAGTGGCCGCAAAATGGTACGTCGAGCAACCTCCTACCTCACATAGAACCTTTAGCGCCCTCGCTACTGTGTTCCTCACTTACTTTCAGTTTCCCATTCACCATGATTCAGGAATGGAATTACTGACTCATTTCAGACAATCTCCCTCTACCCACATTTCTGAACATCTCCACGAGTGGAGATGACATCGTAGCTTATGCAAAGCTCAACTCGACGATTGAGTCCTTTTAGATTTATTCTTGAAAACTCCAACGGCGAAGATTTCAAAGGATGTGGCGCAACGTAACCCCACATCCGAAGAGGACGCAATTAGTAAAGCCCAACATCTTGAACTGTTCTATACACAATCAGGGTACACATTCAATATCCTGCCTAACGCCCCGCGCCTACAATCTTATCAAGAATTTCTAGGCGCGTCGAACTCTGTAGACGGACTTATTGGGTCAATGACCCAAGGGTACCTAGGCAGCAGCAGTCAGAATCCTGGTTACACACATGGGTCTACCCAGGACATGTCTACCCCTGGATTTCAAAGTCATCATATGCAGCAGAAAAATTTGACTAATAGGGTGCCAACATATCACCAAGGAGGACCTTACCCTCCAGTCGGGGGGACCCAGTACGCAGGAAGAAAAACTGACAGAAGAACTCCCTCCCAACAGCCAAGTGCACATATGGGACAACAGTATGCTCAGTCCCAAGCACATAACCCACCAATGTAGAACAATGCACAGGTGAACTTTTTGCAGCCATCCCAAGATCAACCACACCAGTACGATCAGGAGAATTACCCTCCCAATGTGGTCAAAAGAAAGGTAAAAAAAAAACCCAAAGGGAACCCTGGACAGGGGGGCAGCAGTCAACAACGCCCACCGCGACCCAAACCTGGATATAACTTCAACCGAAACCACAACCAGGAGCCAAGCAATGCTTAAAAGCAAGGCAAAAGGCCACCTCTACGAACAAACCATTCTTGTTCGATATGTGGTGATTACGGGCGTTATACTCACCACTGTCCCGAACTACCTGAGCTTAAAAAGCTTCAGAGTAACCGAGGACAAGGAGGATCTTCCCAGACAATTACAGTCATGCAAGAACCCTTCCCCCATCAAGGAATGGTTAGCACTCAGCAGCAAAACCCCAACGATTCCGAGAAAAATATGCATGAAATTTACATGGCCAGCGAAGATTTTTTTTTTTTTTTTTCAAACCCGGAATCGCAGCTACGACACCCCACCAGACACTGGTTCGTCAGGGGCTAGTACAAGCGCGCCGACTGCACCTTTTACCATTCCAAAGATTCCTTTGGAACCATTGCCAAAAATGGTTAAAGGGCCTAATAGGCGAGCAGGTAACTACTCCAAAGCAGCCCACAATTACAGCATCATAGATGATTTAGCCTAGTCACCTGCTTCTATGTCTGCTTTGGAGGTACTACAGTTGTGCCAAAAGCAGCGGAAAGCCCTACTTTCCGCCTTAGGCGCCGTTGACCCTGCCGACATGCGCATGATGTCTTTTGATTTAGACAAAGCCACCCCTAGGCTTCCCTCCATGGTCGCCTTCCAGATACCAGTATCGGTACAAAATATCACTATTCACCGATGTGTCATTGACGAGGGTGCATCTACATGCATCATGTCAAAGAATGTATGGTAGAAGTTAGGAGCCCTAGAACTCAAACCTTCCGTCATCACTCTCAGGGCATACGATGGTCGGCCCTCAACCCCCATCGGTCTCTTCCAAAATGTACCGGTCTGCTTAGCCGGAAAAACAGTCCACATAGACATCGAAGTCTTGGATGCTCACTTGGATTACAATATACTCCTTGGGCGGAGTTACATGTACGCCATGTCTGCCATAGCATCCTCCGTTTTCCACATCATGATGTTCCCCCACAAGGATCGAATCATTACAGTAGACCAGTTGATGCATACTAAAAAGCATCCTTTGACCAACACAGACATGGTTCTACCATATGTAGACACAGCCATTGATGTTCTTTCACGGTATCAAGAATATGGCCGTGGCCAATTCAAACCATCGCCTGTCCTAGGATCCTTCCTAGGAGATCCTCCTATTATCCCTGAGGTATCACCCAATACCACAACGGCCTCGGTATGCATGATGTCCACGTCAATCACCAAGGTTAGTCAGGACACGGACACAAGCAGTAATGACACCGAGGCATCAGCTATTGCAGCCTCCTTAGTCTATGCCGCCTCCCAAACTCCTTTCCTATACCCACCTCCTCGCTTCACCTCCTAGCAGGTCTTGGCAACACTGGTACTACCCAACATATCATTGGCATTCCTAGTGTGGTACCTCGTTCCCCCTCCAGGAACGCCAACTACCAATGTTAATGCGTTTGGATTAAAGCCTCCCGGTCCTAAGGAGCCCCAACCTACCCAAGTAACAGTCGAAACCTCCCCCGCAAGGGAAATCCCCGCTGCGAAACCGGCGACCACAATAAATAAAATTGCCAAGAAAGGAAAGAAAGTGGTGACCCCCACCATACAGCGGGAATCATCAGCCTGCGCTATATGTGATGTCACAGGACACCCTAGTCACATATGCCTGGAGTTGGACGAATTAAAACCACTCCTCTGCTGCGAGGCAGGCACCTCAAAACGACATTTCCATAAAAAGGTACTTGCCACCAAAAGTACAGGCAAACCGCTGCGCACCAATCACGCATGCGCCCTCTGTGACACCTATGGGAACTACACCTATCGTTTCCCAGAGGTCCCGCGATATAGGGACGCCTTACGTGCGGTCAAGTGATTCGATCAAAAGGATTCCTCCATCCAGGCATCTAGAAATGAACCGCGTACCATTCGGTACCTACAGGAGGAATGAAGGTCACCGGATCAACAACCATTTGTCCCTCCACCCAAACCACCATACACCACCCAGGGAAAAGGAAACCTGGTTGCTTCATCTTCTTGAGATCCAGGCACATCGATTACTGCAGACGGCTTGGTCAGGTCTTTGACCTAAGGTCACCTAGGCAGCAGTAATCTATATTCGGGGAGATCCTAGACGGGGGGCGCTAACCGGCAATGCCCTCCCCCATGATCTCAGTCCGGGGGCACTAACCGGCAACGCCCTCCCCCATGATCTCAGTCTGGGGGCAACCACAACTGAAATCAAAGCTAGGAGTCAAGTAACGGCTCTCAACTAACATAGGCGATGCCACATTCACACTCCTGAAAAAAAATAAAATAAAATAAAATATATATATATATATATATATATATATATATATATATATAAAATAAAAATTTTCAGCGCCGGCAGGTATGCACCCTCCCATCTTCTTTTCCAAGATTCATGTTTTTCAATAATATTGGATGAAAAGAAGATGCTTTCACTTGAGGTAGTTGTTTTTTGCAGGAAGAACTCGCAAACCATTCCCAACATTGACCATTGAGAGTTCCGAAGCAGGTATCATTCTACCCTCAACATGATAGAGTCCTAGAAAAATTTGCATATCCTGACATCATTTCTCCATCAGAAATAAACGATAGGGTACTCATACCCGACCATGTTTATCATCACCTCACTCTGCATATGATAAACGTCTGCGATGGTTGGTACAGCCTCCCCTCCATGGCGATCGTTATCCCAAGTAGACCATACATCACCCCACAAGTGACGCCATGACCATACCATTTTTTAGTCCAGGAAGCATCTCATGACCATCCATATATCATGCATAAGGTCAAGTTCACCATTCCAACTCAACCCCCTTCCCAGATGACCGGGTTGTACAAGCAGAATGAAAGTGCTCCTCTGCGCACCGCATTTGGCACTCCATACCTCCATCAACATTAATCCATTTGCGAAATCTTCTGCTTGATCAACCCCACACATGAGACCAGCCAATGGGACCCCTACCCCCAGCAAAACACCGTCCTCACACCATCAAGTGAGCGACCCTCTTTCATGTTTTGGAGTACCCGTCTCTGTGTTTTGTACAAACCAAACCCCATTATTTTATTCTTTTTGTACAAAAAGCACAAATAACGCCCTTCGCCTCTTCGCCCTCATATTGCACTTTTTCCTCCCATGGCAGCAGTCCCCCATCTCCCTTGGTCGAAGTATTTGATACCCTCCATGCACGCACCATTACGACAATCATAGCCAGTTCATACCCACCCTGGAAGTCCTACCGACTCCAAGGATTTTTTCCCTACAAAAAATACCTATGACTGCCGCCAATTTGCTCAAATATACTTCAACCTCGGGCCACTAAATCCCCATCATCCATTTTCAGCCACTGCTCACCAACATGCCTATGTTAAACCCATTATGGTTCGGTTAAGGCTTCCTTTTTGTCGACATCAACACCTCTTTTCCAAAAAGGAAGCGGTACTTTGGATGACCCATCCCCATGTAAAGGGGTATCCTCGGGTGGCATTATGGGAGACATCATTGTCCATAGATGCCATCGATCCTCTTGACATTCGACTACAGAAAAAGATTTCATGTCACGATGGTATCGTACCTTACAACCATTGCACTTTGATCAAGATCCGTCGAAGACCCGTGCCTTTATAAGCATCTCTGACAACAATGCTTACACGGGAAGGTCCCAGCCAGTACATATGCGTACATTGCGCAGTGATCGGCCATACCAAGATTACGCATATGGGTACCACATTCCACCTATCGTCAAAGAAAAAACGCCCCTGAGGGCATCAGCAGTCGTCGTCAACAACCACCAGCATCACTACCATAGTAGTGACACAGACAGCACATGTATCTGTCAATTTTGTTTAACTAGCCATAGCATCACAAGCATGGGACATGCCCGCCTCGTTGAAATTTTGCAAATATGTTGTATATTTTGTCTACTTGCAGGGGGTCCCCTAGGCAGTGGTTATATCGAACCCGGTGCAAGATGTTGTCCTTCTACACACAAGCCTCGCTCTCTCTCTCTCTCTCTCTCTCTCTCTCTCTCTCTCTCTCTCTCTCTCTCTCTCTCTCTCTCTCTCTCTCTCTCTCTCTCTCTCTCTCTGCATACGATACAAAAAAATAAACTATAATGCATTTCAGCTATACAGTTCTTCCTAGACCTCACACATTAGGGGGCAACTGTTAACACTGGAAAATCGTACAGCAGAAAAAGACATCAAGTAATGTCGAGCCCAAGGATTTATAG